>PVHX01024339.1:0-24205 GCA_004024805.1 Geosciurus inauris
ACTGAGAACAGAGTTCGGTAATGAAAATCTTTGTTACGGACTCAAGTTCTGAGCCAGACAAGACACCTGTCACCTCCTGTGTGAACCCACCCAAACCATAGCACACCATCGCCCTGGTGCCGGCAATGACATTTGCAGGCCGGGGGAGTCCAGCGTCCTTGAGATAGGCGTGAGTTTCACAGAGAGGCATGTGGAGATGCTGCTGGAGGCAGGGCAGTGGTGGAGATGTGAAGAAGTTGAAAGCACAATCATTCATTCCTTCAGCGAATACTAAGTGTGTGCTATATGGCACGCCTTTCTCTGTACAAGTGTTATGTGGATACACACCACTGTGTTATGTTCAGATTAGTGCAATAATGTCAGGGAAATAAAGATTGTGGGTGGGAGCATGCAAGAATATGGCAGTGTGCCTTTTGTGATGTGTGGGTACAGACAAGCCTCCTCATGGGAGTAACGTTTGAGAAACCTTTCCAGGAAAAGGGAACATTGTGGGTAAAGTCTTGGGGGCAGGAGAGACGACTGTACTTTAAGAATTCCAGAATTTTAGCAGGACTGTGGTGACAGCAGCATGTGTACATTTCAGGTAATTGTCCTGGCTGCTGAGCAGGCATTTTAACTTGGAGGAGTGCTGAGATCAGACAGGAGGCTGTTAAAATAGTCAAGCCCTAGCTGGCGATGGCTTTGGGATTAAAGAGAAGTAGGCAGAACTGGGGTTTGTAATTGATAGGTTGGGTGAGTCAAGGCGTCCTCAGGTTTTCCACTCTTACATCACTAGAGGGTGCCCTTGTCAGCAAAAGGGAACATTGGGAGGAGAGCAGGTTGAATATCTTTCACCTTTTATTAAGCCAAATAAGAAATGAGCATACTAGGATTGCAAGCATGTGTGTGTGCTTTCTTGTTATTTTTGGGGGGAGGCAAAGTTAAAGATTAAGCAACATGACTCACCAGCCACCCAGTCCCAGGGATAGAGGTAGATGAGTTGAATTTCACTTAGTTTTTAGGAGGAGAGCTACCCAAATCAAACCATAAGTTCTAGTGACAAAAACATTTGTCATGTATATGGTTTTTACTGTAACCCAAAAGAAAAGCATAGCATTATTGTATTTAAAAAATATATTTTTAGTAGTAGATGGGCACAATACCTTTATTTTTATGTGGTGCTGAGGATCAGACCCAGTACCTCACACATGCTAGGCGAGCACTCTGTCACTGAGCCCCAGCCCCTGCATTCTTTCTGGGGGATGAGGGAGAGTACCAGGGATTGAACTCAGGGGCACTTGACCACTGAGCAACATCCCCAGCCCCATTTTGTATTTTATTTAGAGACAGGGTTTCATTGAGTTGCTTAGCACCTCGCGTTTTGCTGAGGCTGGCTTTGAACTCGCAATCCTTCTGCCTCAGCCTCCCGAGCCACTGGGATTACAGGCATGGGCCACTGGACCTGGCATCCCTGCATTCTTTTTTAAAGAGAAATTGAGGGAGGTAAGCAGGTTTTCGCTTTCACATGCCTCACAGTTGGAACCCTGGGCTATTATTACCAGTTGCTTTCCACCTAGCACTTAGGTGGGAGTGGACCATGTGATCTAAGTCTGCGATCCTTTGTGAGTTTCATCGGTGGACACAACTGAATAGGCCAAGTCATTGCCTTCACAGAGCTCTTGTTCTAAACCACCCATCAGCTCTGGCATGCTGTGTTTGTGTGCACTGGAGTGAGTTTGGATAGGGGAATTGGTTGATAAGCCATGGTCCTTTATGTTTGTGTAGAAAGATTGACAGTTGAGCAAAAAGTAGTAAACACTGCAGTAATGCATGAGCTCCTAGAGAAGAACCCCTCTGCTTGTCAGGGATGCTCAGGACGTGGGTAAGTGGATGAGCCCAGGGAGAGGAGCAGGGAAATGCTTTTGGAGGTGAGCAGGCACCTAGGTCAGAGAGGGCGAGGGCGAGCCCAGTGCCTTGGGGTGTTGGGAGAGTCCAGTAGGGAACAAAGGGACTTTTTGGAGGATCCTGGCAGTTTGGGCTCAAATACCTGTGCTCTTACCAGCCATTTGATCTTGACCAAACACGGATCCACTCTGCACCTTCTTTTTCTACCACTAAAATGGGGGCAGTCACACGAGCTTATAATCTTCATTATTTTAATTTTTTTTTTTTTGGTACTGGGGATTGAACTCAGGGGCACTTGACCACTGAGCCACATCCCCAGCCCTATTTTGTGTTTCATGCAGAGACAGGTCTCACTGAGTTGCTTAGCATCTCCCTGTTGCTGAGGCTGGCTTTGAACTCGCGATTCTCCTGTCTCAGCCTCTGTAAGTGCTGGTATTACAGGCGTGCGCCGCCACGCCCGGCTCATTATTTTAATTTTTGTCAGTATTAACTTCCTGTGAACTAGAGAGACAAGTCAAGTGGTGAGCTCAGGATTCTTAGTGCCCGCACCTACAAATCCCCACTGCCCAGGCGACCTGGGCGCTGAGCCTGGGGCCAAGAGGTCTTGCCTGTGCACTTGCAGGGAAGTGCTGTGCACTCTGAGGTAGTCACTCAGGAAGTGCTATCTCTGTGTGCTTCCTGGGAGTGGCCCGTGGCCACCTAGCCGCCTGAGCATTCCCACCCTGTGCCAGTGCCCTCGTGGTCGGCTGGGTTACTGTTGCACATGTGTGTGGGATGTGGTGATGGGTAAGAGCTCACTGGAGCCAGCCAGTCTCTTCTCAGGCCTGCATAACACACTGTCCTTGCTCCTCAGATCCGGCCCCATATCGCAACTCTTCGCAAGTACACCTATGGCAAGCACATCCTGGCCAAGCTGGAGAAGTACTATATGAAGAATGGTGTGGACTTGGGGCCCATCTGTGGCCCCCCTAATGGTATCATCTGAGCAGTGCACCCCTTTCCCCATTCCCGCTGACCTCACTGGCCCCTGCTAGATCCAACCAGCAACCAGAAATGTCCTAGTGTGGAATCTGAAATGGGCAAACAGTTGCTCTGGATCACTCCCTCCTCCAAAAGGAATCAAATCCACAAGTGGAAAAGCCTTTGTAAATTTAATTTTATTACACATAACATGTACTAATTATTTTTTTTAATTGACTAATTGCCCTGCTGTTTTACTGGTGTATAGGATACTTGTACATAGGTAACCAATGTACATGGGAGGCCACATATTTTGTTCAATGTTGTATCTATATTTCACGTGTGGAAACTTTCAGGGTGGTTGGTTTAACAAAAAAAAAGTTTTAAAAAAAAAGAAAAAAAAAGGTTTTTAACTCATTTGCCTCGCTGGCAAGTTTTGCAAATAGCTCTTCCCCACCTCCTCATTTTAGTAAAAAACAAAAACAAACAAAAAAACCTGGGAAGTTTGAATTTTAGTTAAATGACCCCAAACTGGCATTTAACACTGTTTATAAAAAATATACATATACATATGTATATATATATAAAATGAAAAAAACCTTTCAGAGTTGCTGAAGCTCAGTTATGACATTGAGTTTATGAGACGTCTAAAAATTGCTCTTTTTGGAGACTTGTGCTGAGAAGAAGGTACAGCCTGAGCTGCGGGGAGGTGCGGACAGCAGAGCGGCCTTTGGCCGGCGGGGTGACTGTTAACTGCCTACTGGATTTTTTCTTTAACGTTGAAAGGCAAAATCTGATTATTTAGCATGAGAAAAAAAATCCAACTCTGCTTTTGGTCTTGCTTCTATAAATACATAGTGTATACTTGGTGTAGACTTTGCATATATACAAATTTGTAGTATTTTCTTGTTTTGATGTCTAATCTGTATCTATAATGTACCCTAGTAGTCGAACATACTTTTGATTGTACAATTGTACATTTGTATACCTGTAATGTAAATGTGGAGAAGTTTGAATCAACATAAACACGTTTTTTGGTAAGAAAAGAGAATTAGCCAGCCCTGTGCATTCAGTGTATATTCTCACCTTTTATGGTCGTAGCATATAGTGTTGTATATTGTAAATTGTAATTTCAACCAGAAGTAAATTTTTTTTCTTTTGAAGGAATAAATGTTCTTTATACAGCCTAGTTAATGTTTAAAAAGAAAAAAAATAGCTTGGTTTTATTTGTCAGCTAGTCAGACAGTAGCGAGATCCTTTCTAAATGTTATTCAAGATGATTCAGTTCACACTAGTGTTTTTTTTTACCCTAAAAAGTAATGTTTTGCTTATTTTGTGAAAGTTGAAAGGACGTGCAAAAGTTCAGCCCCGCCCCAGCTCTCCCTACACTTCCCCTTGTAAAGTGTGAATCGCCCTTCCTTTTTGTACAGAAGATGAACTGTATTTTGCATTTTGTCTACTTGTAAGTGAATGTAACATACTGTCAATTTTCCTTGTTTGAATATAGAATTGTAACACTACACGGTGTACATTTCCAGAGCCTTGTGTATATTTCCAATGAACTTTTTTGCAAGCACACTTGTAACCATATGTGTATAATTAACAAACCTGTGTATGCTTATGCCTGGGCAACTATTTTTTGTAACTCTTGTGTAGATTGTCTCTAAACAATGTGTGATCTTTATTTTGAAAAATACAGAACTTTGGAATCTGGGTTTGTGCTTAATTTTAACCCCCCTGCCTGCCTGAACTCAGCCCCACAGAAAGCCCCAGGGCAGCCTCTTCCTTGTTTGTGTCTTTCTGCTTGTTGTGTGAGGGGTGTTGGGGGAGGAATTGGAGTAGGGCCTAAGTGTCAAGCTGATGGCCCCTGAGCCCAATTTAATCCACAGATATTTGCTTTAGGCTGCCCATTGCTTTCACAACCAGGATCATCTGCATAAAAGCCCAGTCTCCTCCTCTTGGTAACTCAGAACATTTGCTCCTTGGGCCCAGGTCTGCCCTTCTAACGTCTGTGACCTGTTGTCTGATCTATCCTTTCCAGATGTTTCTTCCTTCTTCCTCTCTGGCCTCTGGCATTTGTGAGCCCTGGGATTTAGATTTGAATCCTTTGAATTACAGTAGTACCGTTGGGTCAGCAGTCTAGGTGACTGTGCCATCTGCCTGGGACTCTGCTCCCCACTTCCTTTCCTTAGTAGGGGCTTCTATATGCCTCCTGCCAACGCAGTCCTCCCAGGGGCCTGCTCGAGCTGTCCTAGTATGGTAGCCTGTTCCTCTTAGCCCAGACTGGAGTTTCCTCTTGCTGGTAGTGCAGGAGGCTCACCAAGGTGCCTGTCAGTCGAGCCCAGGGAGCCCACCTTTGCTCCAGAGACAGCTTTGGCAAATGTGCCACTGGAGCTTCTGCGTAGGAAGATCACCTAGGGTTCACCTGCGTTCCTGGGGCTCACCTAGGAAGGTCAGCTGGGAGGCCCTACCAGCTTGGTGGAGCCTGTGGGGGTGGTGGGTGTTGCCAAGGGAACTTAGGGAATCCAAGGATAAAGGGTGGGGGGACAAGGCAGTCGGGGACAAGGCAGGCTTCCTGTCCAGGACCTGATCCTGCTCTTGGCACTTGTGGTTGGGCTGGTCCCAGAGTTGTGGCCTTCCTGCCCTGCAGAGAGCATGCCACGGGTGGGTTCATCTTCTCCATTTGCCTACTCTATCTCCTTTTGGAGAGCAAGAGTCTCAAAAGCCTGTGTGAGCCTTTTCTCAGACGTGGCTAAACCTCAGAACTTTGGTGAAACAGTCATCAGGTGTCAGGTGCCGGCCTGTTGGCGCTGACACAGTGGCCTTTCCCTTGTGGCCTGTTGATGTGTGTTCTTTGTATTTCAGGTTTTGATTTGGTTTGGTTTTTCTCTCTCCTTTCAGTCTCTTTCAGCTTTTAGTGAAAAATTTTGTTTTTAGTGGTAGCAAGCAGGGACCTAGGTGAGAAGTGTGATGATCACTACCACCTCCTTTTGTTGTCTTTGAGGCCTGGGGAAGCTTCAGTGCCAGGATTAAATTTGAGATTTAGTCCCAACCGCCCTTTTCCCCTGGCTTTTCCTGAGACCCACTTTCTCTGTAAGGTGGGAGCATAGTAGTACTTATGTACAGGGCTCGTTGTGAGAATTAAATTAGGTCACTTTGAACAGTGCCTAGCACATTGGAATAATAAATGTCATGTCACTCAGACCTGATTTGTCAGAGGCAAATTTCAACAAACAGTTTGCAAGCCAGGGAGACACAGCTTTCAGTAGCAAATGAAAGTGTACCCCCATTTTTCTCTCTTTAACCTCACTCACCCAATGGCTGTGCACAGGTTTTGATGAACAGAGCAGTCTTGGTCATTATGGGAAGACGTTTATGTCATGTCATTTACTGGGAGCCAGCTGCCGAGCACCCAGGGTGGCTTCCACGTCTTCTCCTGACTGTTCTTGCAACAACCCTGCAAAGAATGTGGTTACCCCCAGTTCAGAGGTATGGGTGGGAGAGGACGTCCTGGCTTCTCATGCAAGTCTTCGGCACAGACTGCTGTGGGCCTGTGGCGTTTCCTCCTCACCTCCCCATGGAAGAGGCCCTGTTGCTGCAGCCTAAGCCTCCCGGAGTCTGCCTCAAGGATGCCGTGCCTGGGACTGCCACTACCTGCGTCCCTGGTGTCTTTCAGAGTCTTTCCAGTGGCCATTCTTCCCTCCATTATGTGTCACAGTCCTTGACCAAGCACCTTCATGTTCGTGATTCCTTTGGTCCTTGAGAAAGCCTTAGGGAGTAGATGGGGTTGATGTTTCAGTCCTTTGTACTGATGAGAAATTTGAGACTAGAGCTCCATGTGTCAGTGGTCAGGTGAGGGTTTCATCTGTGGTCTCCTGACGCCCAGTCTAGGGCTCTATTGATGGCTGTCTTGTGTTTGCAACCTCATTCCCGCTGCCCTTCCTTTTGGGTGCCCCAAAGTGAGGCATCTCCCAGCGGGGAGGGAACCTGAGACTTTCTGTACTTGCCAACTGCAGCCACACGAGGGTGCTGCCGCCCAGAGCACGCATCGAGGAGGCCTCTGGCTCAGGGTCTCAGATCAGGGCTGGGATAGCTTCTCTAGGGGCTCAGGGGCATTGTCAAGAGTCTTGTCTAGACAGTAAAGATCAGCAAAGGTCTGGCATCTGCCTTGAAACTTAAGCTTTTCCCCTCCATTCCTTCCTGTCCCTCAAGAGCATATAGGGCTAGGCCCTCTGGCTGGGAATGGGATGTGATGTAGGCCCAAGGTTTGCCTTTGGTTTGCTATACGACTCCTGGCACATCTCTGACTTCTCTGCACCTCAGTTCCCCAACACATGGAATGTTAATTTAGTCCGAGACCACCTCTCTCCCAGGGTTGGTATGTGGTTGATGGGTGAGGCTGAGGAGAGCAGCCCCAGGCCTCTGAGTGCAGCCCAAGGCCCTGAGGCCTCCTGGGACCACATCCCTGGCTTGTGAAGCTCTCACACAACCAACACCTCCAAGTCTTCTCATGACCGATGGCTTCAGATTCTGTCTCCAGCTGGCCCCGTGTAACCTTTGGAAGTCACCTGACTTACTCTTCTTTCCTTATCTGTAAAATGGGGTAACAACAGTTCTACTTTACCAGGTACATTGGAGGCGCTTGGCACAGAGCTGGGCACACAGCCAGGAACAGAAGTTATTATTATCATCATCTCTGATTTTTCCCTGTTGGGGCTCTTGGAATTTTCACTAGGGTGACAAATTTATCCTCCAAACTGGGACACCAGAAGGTGGATGCAATACCTAGTGAAGTCTCCAAAGGCAGAAGTCCGTCACCCAAGAAGCCTGATGTTCTCACCTCTGTGGAGTCCCCACCCAAAGGGCTGAGTGTGACCACAGAACAGCAGGACCTTGCAAAGGGTGAAGTGTGACTTCTGAGGCTAGGTGACCCAGGACCTTATAACCTCTGCCTCCTCTGGAGACATTCACGAAGCCCTGCAGTGAGCCCCTGCTGGTCAGGATTAACTTGCCAGTCTCACCTGCTTCCCAGAAGCAGAGCCCTGGCTGATGTCCTCATGGCTGTCTTGGGAGAGACTTCCTAAACCATAGCCACCACCTCAGCTGCTCCCAACCTCCTGACCCACAGAGGCTGTGCAAGACAATGGAAGTCTTTGGTTGTCTCAATCCCTGGGTTTGGGGCAACTTGTTACACAGCAGGAGAGAACATACCCAGCATGGCTGCACCCCAGGACAGCCTGCTCACCACACCTGCCCTCCAGTTGAGGTGAGGGCCTCCAAGCAGTTCATGCTCCAGCTGCCGGCCTGGATTCCTGGAGACTCCTCTGGTGCTCTTCAGAGTCCAGGAGGACACATGTCTTTGGACAAAGCTGTGCCAGTGACTCCCAGGAAACCACAGCCCCCCAGAGATACCTCAGCTTCTATCTCCCAGTTTCAAAGAATGACTTAAAGCTAAGTCCTGAGCCATTCCTGACCCAGGCCTGCAGTTTGGGGAGACACCGGTTGAGAGCCAGGATAGGATTTGAGGCTCCCGTTCACCCCCTACCCCACCATCCAGGCAGGGAAAGTGCCCGCTAGGGGCCCATAGGCAGGGCAAGGGACAGAGCAGGGACATCCCACTGGATTGCAGTCACCTATGTCTTCCTGGCCCCTTCCACCACGTTAGAGTGCCAGGCCTGTGCCGACTCATAGCTGCGCCCTCTACTGCTAGCTAACTGCAGTGCTGCTCCCCTAGAATCCTAAAAACAAACCAACAGACCCTAACCCCACACTGTGTCAAGATCTCCACGACAGCCAGGCACGGGGTGCATGCCTGCAATCCCAGCTACTTGGGAGGTTAAGGCAGGCGGGTACCTAATTCGAGGTCAGCCTCAGCAACTCAGTGAGGTCCTGTCTCAAAATAATAAAAATAAAAAGGCCTGGGGCTGCAGCTCCGTGGCAAAATGCCACTGGGTTCAATCCTCAGGACCAAAATAGAAGGGGGGGGGCACCTCCAGGACTGCAGTGCTGAGAGTGACCTGCAGCGGGGGTTGAGCAGGCTCGCCGCCCCCTCGCCTTAGCAGCTGGGCTGCTCCAGCCCCGAGAGGAGGTGAGAAGGAACACATATTTTTAGGAAGTTTATTTTTCTTCTTCCAGGAAAATGACTCTGAATGTGCAGTTTATTCCCAGGCAGAGGGGGAGTGTTCGCGGAGCCGCTTCTGGATGGAGGCCTCTTTGCCCTCCCCTCCTGCTCGCTCCTCTCTCGCCAGGGGAAGGACCAGGCTCCCCCCAATCCTTGCTTGGTTCTGGCCAGAGGATGACCCTAGAGTCAGCTGGGGTCTTGGTGCAGGGTGTCCTCCCCCGAGGGTTCCTGCAGACCATGGGGCAGTGGGCCTAAGAGGCAGGGGAGGCGGGGAGCTCTGCTGCAGACCGTGTGACCTTGGGCCAGTCGCTTCCCTTTCTTAGGCCTCACTTTCCTCACTTGGAAAATGGGCAGATGACAAGGGGACAGCAGGACACATCTCCGTGTGCTCTGTCCATTCCAGTTCCTGAGGAACGAGGCCCCAGAACAGGCCTGGTTCAGAGGCAAAGTGGCTACAGCGCCGCTCCCCTCTGCACGCTCCCCTTCCAACGCCCGGTTCTCAATTTTGTATTTGTGGTTCCCTCGAAGCCTGTCTGTTGGGGTTCCACCCCACTCGGCTGGAGGTCCCCAAGCCCTGCTCTGCTCTCAGGAGGAACTCCCTGCTCACTGGCCTGGCCAGACATGCCCCCGACATGGGGGCTGCCCACTGGGGTCTCTGGCTGACTGGCCCCTCCTGTAATGCCAGCCCAGCCTTGCCCCGTGGCTCACAGGACACTCAGGTGAGAATCCGACTTGCTCCCTCCCTTCCACTCCATTGTTCCTAAGGGTCAATTCCCAGGCAACAGACCTAGGAGAGACCCAAGTTCAAATCCTGCCTCAGGCCTGGCCCGCTCTGGGGGTGTGGTATCACCAGTCCACACAGGGCTTGACCAGCACAGAGGGGGCCTCCAACAGAGCTCATCCAGCCCTGCCTGTGCCAAGGCTGGGGACGTGGCCCTGTGGGACCTCATGTTGGCCAGGTCCCTTGGGAGCCATGGGTGGGGACCAAGATTCCCCCCCTCTTGCCCTGGTCTGTGGAGGAATCTTCTAACCCTACCGACCATACTAGACTTCTGCTTGCAGGGGTGGAAGTCTCTACCCTTGGCCTCTGAGTCTCCCCATGTCTTCCAAAGAGGACGCTGATTCTTCCCGATCTGGAGCTTTGCGAGAACACTGTTTTAGTTTCTGAGTTTTGCGGGGTCACTGACCTTCAGGGCTGCTCTCACTTAGACTTTCCCAGAAGCAAACCCATGCTTTGGCCTCCTTCCTGACTCTAGGGCAAATCAGGAAGTTGTGGTGCAGAGGGGGTGGACTAGAGGTGGGGGAGGAAACAGGGACTTGAGCCGGGGGTGGGGGGCACTTGTGTTTGAGCTGCATCTGACTGTGTCCCCAGGTTGGTGTGTGGGTCCTCAGTGACTAAGCTGTCATCAGACACTTCCCAACCTCTACACCTGTCATTTCAGTGTCACTGCTAAGAGCCTGGGTCAAGATTTTGGTCTCGCTTACCAGTTGTGGGGTCTTGGGTTTGTCTCCCCACTTCTCTGTGCCTTGGTTTCTCATCTCGAAAATGAGGATGATGTCTCCATGTCTGTGTCCTAAAGCAGTGCCTGGTTTATGACCAGCTGTACTTGAACTCATGTCCACTGGGGGTACTCTCAGTTCCAGCTAAGAGAGGAAGTAGAAACTGGAAACAGGGTAAGGATGCAGGATGGGTGTGATCAGGGTGCTGGGCAGAGCAGGACCAGCTCTGCTGACCCTAAGGGCATCAGGAAGGTTTCCCAGAGGAAATGATGTGAATCTGAGAGGCCAAGTGGGCTATGAGAATTGTGCTGGAAGAGTACAGCGACATGTCTGTGGGGCATAGTGGCACCGTAGATAGAGGTTCTGGCCGAGCTGGGACATGGCCCAATGCAGGGGGAGGGTGACTGTGTGGATGTACAATGCTCGAGGGCAGGTGGATATGTGCATCTGTGAGCTCCAGGAGCGGAGAAGCCCAGGCATGGGAAGCTGGATAAGACCCCCAGCAGTCCCGACCTTTGTTCAGGCTGTGACCAGGGTCTTTGAGGAGCAGCAGGTGGCGCTCCTGGCCTGGCCAAAGATTCTCCACACCCACCTCCCTGCTTCTCCAGGGTGTCGGGGGAAGAGGGCTGCTGCTTTCAGAAGCTGGCAGGAAACTGAAGGAGGGTCCTGCTCACTGCATACTTTCTACATGGAGACCGTGGGCCCCCTGGTAGATGCTCTCCATCTTGCTCACCTCCCAAGACAGAGCACTCACTACCTCTCACGATAGCCACTGGCATGTGTGACCAAATCCAAACGTTCAGATGTTCTTCCTTGCACCAAGCTGGCATCTGGCTCCTCCTAACCCCCACTCTGGACCGGTTGGTCCTTTGGGATCCCCTCAAAGTCAATCTTTCTGCTGGTCTTCTCAGTCTTTCTGGAAGGTAACATCTGGGTCCCTTCCCTTATAAGGATCATCCCAGCCACCTATGTCAAAGCCCCAGCACAAGGCAGGAAAGACCCTACATAATCCTCACAGGCCACTCAATTCATATTTGCTGAATGAATTTGTGAACCCCACATGATCATCATCTCCGTATTACGGTTGGGACACAGGCTCAGAGAGGTGAAGTCACACATCCACAGTAACAATGTATAACTGGCAGGACTGGAATTTGAACCCAGGTACCGATAGACCCAGAGCAGCTCTCCAGCTCCAAGCTGTGCTGCCTCAACCAAGACCAACTCCCCACCGGCATGGCCCAGGCTTCTCCGTCCACCTCCTCAAAGAGATGTCTCAACTCCAAAAGATCTGGGAATGGGATTTTAGAGGTTGGGATCTCAGAATTCCTAGGAATATTTTTGGGGGGAGTGCTAGTGATTGAACCCAGGGGTGCTTTACCACTGAGGCACATCCCCAGTCCTTTCAAGGTTTATTTTGAGACAGGGTCTCGCTAAGATGCTAAAGTTGGCCTTGAACTTGTGATCCTCCTGCCTTAGCCTCCTGAGTGGCTGAGATGACAGACACCAAGACTGGTGTCCTAGGGATTTTTGAATCACAATGTTGAAAAGTCTCCTCTCTCTGCAGGATGTCTGCCTGGTCTTACACACCCTTTAGGGACCAGACTTACTCGCTCTCGGGAGACCCCCTTTAACGCGTCTCTACCTTATGCTGAGCTGACCTTTGTCTTCTGGACTTCCTCCCAAGGGCCCTGCAGGAGAGTCCCCTGACACCCTGAGACCCGTGATTACTCCCCAGTAATGTGTCCTGCCCCTGTCCTGTCCACTGTCCTTTCTTCAAGAGAATGGCTTCAGTTTTGAATTGTTTTTTTGTCTGTTTTCTGTTCTGGGTTAGAACCCAGGGCCTGGGGCATACTAGGTAAGTGCTCTGCCTCTGAGGTACACCCACAGGCCTCCAGCTTCAACTCAGCCCCATCCTTATTTCCTGACAGCAGCCCTTGTACTGGGTGCAGGGATCCAGGGGCCAGAAAGGAGAGTGGCAGAGGGCAAAAGTTAACTCATCATCATCAGCAACCCTTTCTCTCTGTGTCTCTGTTTCCTCATCAAAGATCTGGAGATATCAACAGTACTGACTTCATGGAGATTGAGAGGTTGACTTGAGGTAATCCAGGGAAAGTGCTTGGTCAAGGGCATGTGCTCAGGGCTTAATAAGCGTTCAACCCTCCCCCTCTCTCCTCAAAATACCTGTGTGGGGTGAGTTCAGGTGAATGAGAAACATACTCATTGATTCTGCAGATTTGTTTGTTGTTGTTTCTCTGTACCAGAGATTGAACCCAGGGGTGCTTAACCACTGAGCCACATCCCCAGCCCATTTTTATTTTTTATTTTGAGACAGAGCCTTGCTAAGTTGCTTAGGGCCTAAGTTGCTGAAGCTGACCTCAAATTTATTATCCTCCTGTCTCCGCCTCCCAAGTCGATGTGATTATAGGCATGTGCCACCATGCCCCGGGGTTCTGCAAATTTGTATTGAGCATTCACTACATGCCAGGCTGGACTAGCGTTGGGGTCTACAGTGACTAACTACAGCAGACCCAAACCCCTGCCCTCCTGGAGCTCATGTGCCAGTGGGGATTCAAATAAATAGGTAGAGCTGTGGTAGGTCAGATGGAGATGAAAGCAAAGGAGAAAAGTGCCCAACCACCCCAAACATAACAAGACTGCCAGGGCTAGGGAGTGTCACCCAGAGATGTTCTCTACTCCCACTGGGCCTGGAGGGAGTGGTCTCCATTCTACTGTGAGGAACCTGAGTCTCATCTGGGGTTGCTTGCCTGGAGAAGCGGGGCTACTCTGGGTCTGCCCACCATCTCCTCTGCAGACCTATAGTGACAGGGCCCAAGTCAATACCCCACACCCCCATTCCATAGTGGTCTGGGGGACCTGAGAGGGTCAGGCCTAGTCGGAGGTCACATAGCCAGTCCACATTCTGAGGACACGTCGGGGTCTTGGGTGATCTCTGGCCCCTTCCTAGCCTGGCTGGGGGTGTGGGGGTGAAGATGGGAGTCCTGGGATGAATGAAGCCCTACAGGAGGCTGCTGGGTGGTGATGCACACGCCACCCGTGCCTGGGACTCTAGAAGGAGCCGCGTGCCCTGGCGCAGCCCTGGGGGTCCACGCGTTCGGCCGGGGGTGCGCCAGGCGCCACCGGGTGCTGCAGACCTCGGCCGAGCTTGCTGTGCGGGGCGGGGCGGCTGGGGGGTCGCAGCTCGGCGCGCACACCCGCGCACACCCGCGCACGCCCGCGCACCCGCGCACGCCCGCGCGCCCGCGCGCACAGCCCGCCCCGCCCGCCGCGCTGGGGGCGGCCCGGTGGCGGCGGCGGCGCACGCTTCCTGCGGGCGCGGCCGCTGTGGGCGCGGAGCCGCGAGCGAGGCGGAGCCGGAGCCCGAGCCGGAGCGGGAGCCGGCCCCGAGCCGGAGCCCGACGAGCCGCGCCGCCGCCGCCGCCAGCGCCGGAACAAAGGCGCCGCCGCCATGAAGCCGGGGCCGCCGCACCGCGCCGGGGCCGCCCGCGGGGCCGCAGCCGGGAACGGGGCCGCCGCCGCGCCCGGGGCCCGCGGGCTGCTCCTGCCGCCGCTGCTGCTGCTGCTGCTGGCCGGGCGCGCCGCGGGGGTGAGTGACGCGCCCGCCCCGCCGGGACCCCGGGACCCCCGGACCCCCGCCGGCCGCAGCCCCTCCCCCACCGCCCGCGCCCCTCCCGCCGGCCCCAGCCGCCGCCGCCCGCCGCGCTCGGGGCTTCGTCCCCTTCCCGGTGGGACCCCTCTCCCGAGGGAGGCCCCGGCGGGAGCGCGGGTCGCAGCAGGTCCCCGCCATCCCCAGCAGCCGGGTGAATCGCCTCCCCGCGGGCGGAGCGGGGTCCCTGCCGCGGCCAGAGAGGCACCGCGCGGCCTGGTGGCCGGCGGGGGTCGCGGGGCTGGGTGTGTCTTGGGACCCGAGTGCGCTGGCTCTCGCCTCGTGGGTGTGCCCAGACCGCGGCCACTTTTGGGAGCCGGGCGGATTCCTCTGCTGGGGGAGGGTGTGCGTTCGGTTTCTCTCAGGTCGCCTTCCCCAAGCCACCAGTAGGGCAGTTGGGGACTCCCGAGGGGGCAGGGGAGGGTGACTTGGTGAAGGTGACCTGAGGGGGTGAATGAGGGTGACCCAGCGTGTGTGCAGCAGGGCCACCCCCGTGAGGAGCCCTGGACCTGTGGGGTGTGCGCATGGCGAGGATGTTCCCAATCTATGCGCGGATGCCACCATGCCCCCTGTGGGCGGTGGAGCAAGGGTGACCCATTGTGCACCCTGTGTACCAGTTACTGGCGGGGCCACTAGGACCATGGCCTGTGTGCCTGCAGAAGCAGAGGGGTCCAGTGTGGAGAGACCTCTGGTGGGCGTGTGCTTGGCCCAGCAGAGTGTGTGAGCAGCAGCATGGGCAGGGATCCTTGAGGGGCCACATGTGTGCAGCTAGAGATGTGTGGGAGGTGACCCCTGAATGTCCCTGGGAGGGACTGCAGCAGCTGTGGGGTTGAATTTGGTCCCAGCTCTATGGGGAGCAAGAGGAAGGGGCTGGAGGGAGGGAGAACCACATCTCCCCTTTGAGGGACCCAGGTCCCAAGTAAGTTCTTCTGTGGCATTTGTCCAGATCCAGGGCGAGGTGCAGGTGAGCTGGGGATTGTCAGGTCCAGCCTCTCCGGCAGTTCTAGGGACAGTGCTGCCCCGGCCCCATTCCCCAGGCTAACAAGGAACCGGGCCTGGCAGGCAGCCCCCTGCCCAGCCTGCCCTCCTCTTCTAGCCCGAGCAGCCAGTCTGTCTAGTGAGGGGCCTGCAGGGGCTTCAGGGGTGTTTCCTGGACCAGTAGGCTCCTCAGCCTTCCCCATGTGGGGGCTGTCAGTTGGGCGGAGGGCACCTACAGGGCGTCTGGCCCCCTGCCTCATCTCCAGTTCCCCTGGGGGTTGAGGGGAAGAGGTCCCTAGAAAGGATAGCGACCTGGCCTGTCCTAGCCACTGGGGACACTTTCTCAGCTGCATTTCTAGAATCCTTAAAAATTTGGGAATTGCTATCCTGGGTCAAATCCCAATAGTACCACCTGTTCCCAGGGTGATCTTGGGCAAGTTGTGCCTCTGCTCAGCCTGGGGCTTCCCTCCGTGAAATGGTCTGACAACACCCTCCTCCGAGGGAGAAGAGCCGCATGTGTGCGGACCCAGAGGGAGCTCTAGAGGCACTGGTGTGTGAGTGAATGACAAGGGGCACAGGACACGGTGCTGGAGACTAGAAGGCCTGGTGGCCCGCGGGGCTGGCCAAGTCACTTCCCTGGCTGTCACCTGCTCCTCGGCCATAAATAAGGCTAGTGTGTCATAGCCTGCGGGGTGGTGAGAGGAATTCAATGACAGCATTTCAGAATCTGGTGCGTAGTAGGACCGCGACAAGGCAGGGTGCCCCTGGATGTGAAGTAGGGGTGTCCCGGCTCTGAGCCAGCACTGGGTGGCAGATTGAGCAACCCTCTGCCCCCAGGGCCTGGTCTCCCCTCCCCTGCTAGGCTTGGCTTAGGCTAGAGCAGGGGGGCAGTAGGGGTGGGCGGGGAACACGGTGTCTCTCCAGGCCTCACATCTTCCCAGGGGTCAGGCTGTTGAGGAAGGCCATCACCCCTCTTGTGCTTCATCTGGCCTGGGATGCAAAGGGTTAAGGGGTGGTGCCTATAGCAGGTGAGGCTGTTAGATCTGAATAGCCCCAGCCAGGTGGCTCTAGGTGTGGCCTGGGGGTAGAGTCTTTTAAGGACATAGGGGGGAAAATGGGGGCCCCTGGGTCCACCTGCATGTATGTGGGGGTGGGTGGGTTCCAGGGGGAGGGAGCAGGAATGTGGGGAGATGTCTCCTGCATGCATCCCCTTGGGGAGTCCTCTGTCCTGGGCCACCAGGTGACCTGAGGAGCATCTGCTTCTGGAGCCACTTGTGCTGCTCCACTGAGTCACTGCCTGCAATGGCTTGGAGAGTGGGGCTCTTGGAAATGCAGCTTTAGGAACATGGTCTTTCAAAGGTCCAGGTCTGGAAGGGATCTTAGGTGTCACTTAGGCTTTTTTTGAATACTCTCAGTGATGGGAGCTCAGTGGTTTGTGGCTGTGTGACCTTTATGAAAGTTACTTAACTTTCTCGTCTTCCACCTCTATGAGGTGGGAGAAGAGGAGCGTGAAGGGCAAGCTTCCCGCCCCGTGCCTGGCTCAGGGGCCTTGCTTTTTTACAGAGCTGCCGTTCTGTGGTTGGGGTGGTGGCAGGGGTGAAGAGGGGAAGGTGGGTGACTGGGTGGCCCCCCCACTTAGCAGGGCAGGGTCCCTGCTCCTGCCCACTCCTGCTCTTGGAAGCATCACTCCTGTAGGTCCAGGCTGCTCTGGTTGTGAGCATTGGGTTGCCAGGGCCACATTGTCCTCACTATAAGAGAAGAAGGTTGGGGACACTGGGGCTGTTCCAGGCCAGGCCCTGGGGGGAACATTCTTTCCTCCTAGCTGCTGGGGGATGAACCCAGGGACACTGCAGGGATCTGCAGCCTGTTGACTCCCCAGGCAGCAGGGCTCCAGGGACCGACACCAGCTGTGTAATTTGGGGAGTGGGGACAGGAAGTGTCAGCCTCAGGGATGCTGCGATGAGGAAAGGAGCCGCTGAGGAGACTGTGTGTGGCTGCATCTCAGAAGATGGGCCTTTCCAGGAGGGAATCTGGAGAGGCCAGGAGGACTCCCTGCAGGAGGTGGCTTTTGAACTCAGTCTGAAAGTGGTTGTCCTATGCCATGGAGCAAGCGGTCGCCTTTCCTGATTCTCCATTTTCTTATTAGTTGGGGATAGCTACTTGATTCACAGGACCACTATGGGTGAGGGTTGACGTTCTCATGGCAGAGCTGGAATTTGAACCTGGGGCTTTGCCCGCTGGGGAGCAGGGTCACTTTTGCTGATTCGCAGGTCTTTGGTCCCTTGTGGGGGGGGATGCTCTGCTGCAGGGGAGCTGCTTGGTCTCTGAAAACAAATGGCTGTTCCCCTTTGTGGCCTGGGGCCAAGGTCCCTGGGCTGCCCTCAGTGGTTCTCGGTGGGGCAGCTCTGGGCTTGGGCTCTGGCAAAAGCTGGGGCAGCAGAGGGGTGGGAGGTCATCTGCCTCCTGAGGGAAGGTGGTGGGATGGCACTGCCTGGGGCGGGCGGGGATGGGCTGTGTTGAAGGAGCTTCGATGGGATTCCTGAAGGCTGAATCCAGCTGGCGATGGGGGCCATAAAGTCTCTGCCCCAAGCCTGTGTGCAGAGGGCATGGCTTGGAGGCAGGGCCACACCTTGAGGCTTCACAATAGAAATAACAGCTAGAGATGCAGGAGCCTGGCCCACCCGGCACTGTGCACATTTTGGCTCGTTAGTCCTTTTGAGCATTTTCTGAGCAGGAATTAGTGGAACCTCTGTTTTACGGGTGAAGAATGGAGGCAGAGAAGTGAAGTGATTCTCTCAGAGTCGCACAGCCAGAAAGTAGCAGAGCTCTACTGGGCCAGGGCCTGGCAGGCTCATAGAACTCAGCCGCAGTCCTAATTCCATGCCCTCTTGCTGTGCCATTTTGGGCATTTTGCTTTACCTCTCTGGGGCCTCCCCACCCCCAGGCCTGGAGGAGCTGGACTCTGTCACTGTTCACTGAGTACCTGTTCCTAACAGGTGTGTGCTGCATCTCTTCTTGTTTAGTTCTCCCATGGTCTTAGAGGTCTGTGGTGCTGTCTTGAGTTGCAAATGGGGGAGGGGGGCTTGCCCAGGGCCCTTTGTCCTTACAAGGGTTTGCCATCTGTGAAAGTGGCCACTCTGAGAGTCCTCAGGGACGGATGGGGGAAGAGTCATATAAACTGAAGAGCTGGTGACAAGATTGTGTGCATGTGAGGGGCTCATGTTGGGGCCATGTGGTCAGGCGCAGCAGAGGGAGGCAGTGTTTGGAGTCTCAGGATGAGAGGGCTCCAGACATCCACCATCATCCTGGATGGGTGCTGGCTGCCACCCTTGCGGTGACCAGACCTTCTCTTCTCTTAGTCCCCTCTGAAGCTTAGAGAGTTGTGCAGAGCCGACACCCGTGTCCCTGCCTCCCCTTCTCTGAGGGCTGGCCAATTGTACCTCAGACTCTCCAGCCTAACCATGAGTGAAGCTCAGAGGGGAGTGGCTTGGCAGGGTCTCCCAGCAGACAAGAGTGTGTAGCAGTGCTTTCTTGACGGACCATGGACCATGAGCTTCCCAAGGTGTCCTCTCACCGACCTCCCAGGGGCCACTTAATGCCCGGTCCAGAATTAATTAATTAATTGATTGATTGATTGATTGTACTGGGGATTGAACTCAGAAACACTACCACTGAGCCACATTCCCAGCCCTTTTTATTATTAGTTTTTACTCCCTAAGTTGCTGAGGCTGGCCTTGAACTTGTGATCCTCCTGCCTCAATGTCCCCAGTTGCTAGTACTACAGGCATGCCCCACTGCACCCAACCTGATCCATAACTGAATGGTTCAGATGGATGAATGAATGCACAGGAAATGAATGAATGAGGAAACCAAGGTGGCCTGGACTGTGAGTTCCTCTCCTGCGTGGGTGGGTTGGAGGAATGGTGGTGAGGCTGACAGTCTTGCGTCCATGGCATGTGCCCATGGGCTGGGAGGCGCCAGGGGGCTGCCTGGGGCAGGCCTGCAGTCTGAGCACCTAGGCAGGGCCAACCATGTCTGGCCAGGACAGAGGGAGTGTGGCTTTGGGCTCCAGCCCAGCTTCTTAGAGCCTGTGATTTTGTGTCTGGGGGCAGGGTGGCGAGAGCTGGGAGCTGCCCATGGCCCAGCCCCTGGCTCCTGCCATCCCTCCCAACACTGTGCTAGCAGGAGCAGGGCTGGGCTGGTCCTGGACCACCTGGCTTGTCTTGCTGGCCCCTTTGGACCTCTTTCCCCTGGAACATTCCGCCACATACTGGGACACCGCCTCGTCCCCACTTGCCCTGACTTCCAGCCTCCCAGGATTCCAGGAGGTCAGGGAGACTTCACTTCCGGCCCCCTCCCTCCAGAGCAGACCCTGGTTAGAGGGGTGGCTACTCCCCTCCCCCACTGACCAGGCCCAGTCTTAGCGCCAAACAGGAAGCGGTGATTACAGGGGGAGTCTGAGCGGCCATGGCTCAGGGCCCAGCTGTGGGGTGGGGGCGGGGCAAGGAATGATCTGGCCCCTTTCCTACCTGGCTGCCGACGGCTGAGGGCAGAGATGCCTATGCTGGCCTTTTACACCAGGCGGAGCGGATTCAACAGCCCACTGCCCACCTGCCTGAGGCTTCCCTGCTTCCCACCCCTCAGCCCCACTCAGGCCTGGTGCTGTGTCTGTTTTGGGGCCACCAAGTCTAAGGGTACAACTTGAAATAGGAGAGCAGGGGTGCTGGAGACTCAGTCCACGGTAGAAATCCTGGTTCTTTTAGTTTCTTGTTATGTGACCTTGGCAAGTTCACTTAACCCCTCTGAGCTTCAATCTTTTCTTTAAGATGGGGCCTCATGCTTGTTTGGGAACAAATATGAAGTAATAAACAAAAAACTAAGTATGGGTGGCTGCTTGTGCTGTTTTCTCCCACACACCTGCTTGGGTTAACGCTTCTCCTGCTCCTCTCTTGGTCTTATTGAGGAATTGTTCTCTGGGGACAGGAGCTAGGGTTTTCCCTTGTGGGAACCAAGTTTGAATGATTGTGGAGGGTCATTAAAGCAGAACCCTGGGCTGGGGACTACCCTGAGAGGGAGAACTCAGGCCAGGACTCCCAAATGGAGCTGGCAGGACTTAGGGCAGATTGAAAGTAGCATTTTGCAGGCTTTCCTGGTGCTAAGTCTATGTAGAGTTTGGTTCTCCAGAGCTGTTGGGCAACCTTAGTCCAGATTGGAGGCGAAGAAGTAGATCGGAGTCTCAAGCCCTTCCAGTCCTGGGACTCCAGGGAATCCAGGACATGGTGGCACTGGGAACTTTCCACTTGCTTTCCAGCCAGGGAGCATCTTGTCTGTGCTCTGCCTATCCTCCGGGCCCTGGCTGATGTTTATATAGGGCTTCAGGAAGGCCCTGGAGAAATGGCCTCCTGCACAGCCTGCCATCCCACAGGTGATGGCCTGGACATTCCCCAAGTCTTCAGCTACTCTCACAGGCTGGTGACATCCCCTCATAGAGAGGACTCAGAAACATTAAGGCGCTTGCCAAAGCTCACACAGCCAGGCAGTGCTGCAGCCTGGTGTTCAGCCGCCCCTCCCTTCCTCTGGAGTTCTGCCTGCCTGGTTGCGAATTTTGTCCTCCTACATACATGAGGGCCAGGGTTTCCTGGGATGGATGGGACTGGGTATAGTGCTGGTGAAGGCCTTCATCCTAATTCTGGAATGGCTGTGAGCTGCCAGGCTGCTGGTTCAGTTGTTGCTTCACCCTGGATTCAGGCTCCTCCAGACTCCCCTAGAGCTTCCCCACACATCAGGTAAACCCCCATCCCTCCAGCCCCACATCCCGCTCACCAGCCCGGTCTTTAATGAGAGTAATTTATAATCCATCACCAGCGGGATGTGGGAAATCTAATTGCTGCAAACTGATTGCCAATTCAGTTGCTGGCACCAGGGGGCTGCGGGTGGCTCATTAGACCTGTCCTGCCTGGCATGGGGGCAGGCATTGGGAGGCATGTGGGGACTGAGCAGGCAAGGCTCTCAGAGGGCGAGGGACAGGGCTGTTGGCACTGTTGCTCTCAGGGTACTGGGGACCCATAGCAGCTGCCCTCTCCAGGGCCACGGGGTGTGGGTACCTGTGCCAGTCTCTTCTGTTCTCAATGCCCCAACACAGGGCTGGGCTGCTGGTGGGCCTGGGGTGTCTACAGTTGAGTCCTGCTTGAGTGCTGCCCTCAGGGTGCTCCTGGGTCAGGGAGATGAACACGCATGACCCTCACGACGGTGACGTATCGGCCCGCACAGACGTACCAGCATGTGTTTAGCATGCTTTATCTCAGTTACTCCTTACCATGCTCCTGCAGGGCAGGTTGTGACCCCATTTTACAGATGGGGACCCCGAGGCCTGAGAGGTGGGGCAGTTAGCAGGCCCCTGGCCCTGGAGTCTGCTCACCTGGTACTCACAGGGCATATGGCTGCGGGCGGCTGGCTCTTGACACAGCCTCTGTTTTCTGTCAGATGGGGCTGCTGATTCCTGACTCGTCAGGCTGTGGCAAGTGTAATGTCGGGGAAGTGGAGCTGGTTAACTAGTTGGCAACTGGTTAAAAGGAAGCTGCTGCTGGGTGGTTACCTTTACTTCCATGATTATGCTTTCTTTACCGTCCTTGTCTCAGAGGTGAATCTGCCACTAGCTGGTCGAGGTAGCAAACAGCTGTTTCCCTCTCTGGGCCTCTGCTTCCAGTCTGTGAAATGGGAGATTGATGGGGTGACCCAGGGGCCCCTCCAGCCTTCACATTTGAGGGATTATCAGGAAGATGGGAAGATGGGGCCTGAGGAAGCACAGGCCTGCAGGGCTGGGAGATGGAGGCCACCCTGTTCACATGGCCTGTCTGGGGTTCCTCCTGGGCCACAGGTGGGGGCTGGGGAAGGGCTCTGCCTTTCTCCCTGACCCTTGGGGCCTGATCCGGCAAATACAGGCCACCAGGGGCCGGGGCCTTGAGCCTGGTTTCCTGGGACACAGAGGAGTAGAGGAGAGGAGTCAGCACCTGGGTCCTGGTCCTCACCCTGCTGCTGACTGATGCTCACTCTGGGTCTGGCCAGTGCTAAGTGCTTAGGGGCTCCACTGGGCTTCTGACCTCAGGAAGCTCCCACTTAGGTGAGGGAGGGGATCAGGGACGTGAGGGGTTGGTTTTGACTCTGGTGACTCAGGGAAAGTTCCACGGTGGAGGCGTCCTTGGTACCGGCCCTGGAAGGCTGGTTGCGTGTGCATAGGCAGAGGGTGTTCAGAGGCTCAGTGGGAAGGGCCCCAGGACATCAGGGAAGAAAGTGGGAAGGGCCCCAGGACATCAGGGAAGAAGTGTGGTTTAAAGCTGCGATCTCCACGTGGGGGAGGGGAGCCATGTGTGGGAGGGCAGGGCACCCCCTTTGGGTGCAGGGACGCTGCTGTCAGGGTGTGTGTGTCCATGCATTTAACAGTCACATAGGGCACTTCCTGGGGGCTCGGCCTGTGCCCCAGGTTGTTCTGTGGCTGAATGCTTGAACCCCACAGGTCCTCAACCTGGCCCCGGTGCTCACAAGCTGGGCTCTGAGTGCAAACTAAGGCATTTGCTTGTCTGGCAGGCAGGGTGTTGGTCTATGAAAGGGGTAGAGTAATTTTGCCAAATGCCTCATATATAAAAACTCACTTAATTCTTACAGCAGCCCTATGAGGGAGATGGGAGCATTATCTTGATTTTACGAAAGAGGAGATTGAGACACAGAGAGGTGAAGTGACTTATCCAAGGTCACAGAGCTGGTAAATGGCACAGTTGGAATTTGAACCCTAGCAGTCTGGCCCTGAAGTCCTGTTTAGTGCATAAACAGTGCCCTGAGCTGCCTCATGCTCAACAAACTATACAGCATGGTGCCTGGGGGAGGGGTTTAAGGCCAGGCAGGCCTTGTTAAGTACCTGGACTTCTGTGGCTGCTGGGGGCAGGGGTTGCCCGAAGCCCAGAGGCTTTTTTTTTTTTTTTTGGTACTGGAGATTGAACTCAGGGGTACTTGACCACTGAGCCACATCCCCAGCCCTATTTTGTGTTTTATGTAGAGACAGGGTCTCACTGAGTTGCTTAGCGCCTTGCCCTTGCTGAGGCTGGCTTTGAACTCGTGATCCTCCTATCTCAGCCTCCCAAAGTGCTGGGATTACAGGTGTGCACCATTGCGCCCGGGCTCTCCCAGAGGCTCTTCACGTTCATGTGGGTTAGTTCTCTATCACATGTTTTCCGTCCATGTTGGGCATAGACTGAGGCTAACCAAGGCTGGGGGAAGACCAGAGGACTGGAAATGATTTTAGGAAGGGCCCTTGGAAGTGCTCTTGTCCAAGTTGTTCATTGTCCCGAAGGTGAAACTGAGGCTGAGGCATGGTGAATGTCTTCTGAGATCCTGTTGTTCAGCTTTCTTATTTTATACTTGGAGAAGATGAAGCTCAGAGAGGTACAATGGCTTGCCCAAAGTAACAGCAAATTGGGGGCTGAGCTAGGACTAAGGATCACATCCCGAGTCCTGCCTAGGGCACCACCCCTGTACCATGTTTCTCCTTTTTACCTGTCTCTATTCTGCCCAGGATGCAGACCCAGGTCCATCTCCATCCCCTCTTCCAGGAAGCCTTCCTTGACCACCCAGCTGCCCGCATGCTCAATGCTCTATGCCAAATCAACTCCCGTCAGAGCACTGCTCCAGCCTCTTCTCGCTGCCCTGTTCTCCCACACTGCACAAGCACCCGCTGTCTCTTTTTTCCTCATGTCTACCCACGGGCTGTACCATCTCTAGGATTCTTCCCGTCTCCAGTGAACTCCTATTCTTCCTTCAAAGCCCAGCACAGATGCCCTCTCTTCCCAGCTCCCAAGCCCAGGGGGCCCCTCCTGTCCTGCGTCTCTCTTCTAGATTCCCCGGCTCTGTTCCTCTTCCACAGGTTAGAATTCTTTGCCCAGCCCCAATTCTGTGACCTTGCTTCCTAGTCCCTGGCTCCCTCAGGGTTTCACTGTTACCTCCCTGGAGCCCTTGCTTGGATACATTGTTGCAGTGGCTGCTCCCCCATTACATCATCTCCCCCCGCCCAGTACTTTGCTTCATGTCCCCAAATCCTGACATTG
>PVHX01024340.1:0-24212 GCA_004024805.1 Geosciurus inauris
TGTGTGTGATTACAAAGTAATTTAAAACTCCTTTTAAATTTTACCACTTATGAAAACACAAAAATGTTACCTTATGGAATTCAAAGGAGGTAAAAGTACTTGATGTTGGATTTAACAGTTAGCATTCTAGTCTAACAAACACATTTGAGTAATCCAATGTTAAATCTAATTTACTTATTTTCATTATAAAAACCAAGATATTAGACAAGTGCATTTAACAATATTAGCCATCTCTCTCCCATTGAAGAAAAGTCCTGGGAACAATGGGTATTAGATATTTTATAGACATTAACATTCTTTGATGACCTAGAAAGCCCTGTGAGTTAAATATTTTTGAAGACATCTTTACCTTTATCTGTTTACACAATTTAAATTGAACCTTTTTAAATAAAGTAAACTAAAGGTATTTAGATCCATTTTTAGATTATCATTGTATATAACATATGGACATACAACAGATAACACAAGTGTGTGCACACAACATAGCAAGTAAAGGCCTTGTAGTTTCCTGCAGGTAGATTTGCATTACAATATTAGATGTTTAAAAACTCCATTGTTGAATAAAAATAGGACTGATCAGAAAAACATTAACCTAGATGTGAAGGATTAAAATCATGAGCTCAAAAATATATAGAACTTAAGAAAAGCAAGAGTGTTAGGAAAAAAATGACGCAGCTAGTAACTGTTTATATTTTGGTTAAGGCTAGTCAAATAATAGACATCGTTTCCCTTTTATTCCTTGGATTTCAGACCAGTCTCCTATTCAGTTACTCTTATTTATATTTCAAAGTAAGTTTCAGGAGGAGCTGGGGGAACTGCTGTTCAAGGCAGAAGCCTCATTCCTAAGGCAGTTTAACTCCTTTTTTTTTTTTTACCCCTAGTTGATTGTCAGATGTTTGGATAAAAATTATGATTCCTCATTTTTTATTACTTTTGAAAGCAAAACTACTATGAACAAAGCTACTAAGAACAAAGCTCTTTACTGAGACAAGCTATTACCTGTTAAACAGGTCCATTCTTTTGTGTGACTATTTTAGGGTTATTCCTCATTTCTCAGTGGCAAACATGTTAAATCTCTCTCCATAAGTAAGCTGAGGACAAGGTGGGAGGGGATGCAGAGTGGTTGGTCTGGCAGCTCACAGACACCGACCTTCAAGACCTGGTGGCAACTTGGCTTTAAGCCTTGGAGGGAGGGGCCACTGCTAGGCAAGCAGCCAGCTTGGTTGCCACTGACCGGTGCACAAAAAAACACTTGTCCTGCTTAATGAGGTGGGGTGGGTAAAGTTTGTCAAGTTTTCTTAAAACATAGCTCAAAGAAGTGTCAGGCTTGCTATGCAAATAAAGGGAATCTGGATGTTTTCTTACCAATCATCCCCAGTCTTTGCCTCAGTCTGGATGGTTAATGTCTGGCAGTAAGGGAAGTGGAAGAGGGTGGAGGAATTGTGATTTCCAGGGGTAGGGGAAGATGGAGGTAGAGGGAGGTGCAGATGGTAGGTGCAGGTGTAGAGGTAGGCGGGGTGGACGGCTGAGGAACCTGCAGTTGGGGTGTTTGTTGCACCTGGGGGAGAGTGATATGGGTGGGGCTCATCTGCCGGGTCAAAGTCTGTGGAGGAAGGGTTCAGGAAAGAGAGATCAGGAAGGATTGGAGCCTAAAAGGGAAAAACCTGAATATAGAGATCCCTGCTCATTCTTTCCATCACTCACAGAAGTTGCATAAATCCCCGAGTAAGTGGGCCAATCTTGGGTACAGAGTTTAATGAGTTTTTCTGTTTTATGTCAGGACAGAGGAAGGGGGAGTCTGCCAGGAGGGAGGAGCTTGATCCCATCCTGCCACCTGGAGTCTATAGCATGCCCTGGAGAGTGTCTTCTTATAAGGCAGGGATAGACAAGAGAGAAGACTGACCAGACGATTTGGATCGTTATCCAAATCGTTGGAGTCTGACCTCTCCTGGAGAGGTCAGGTCACTAATTGCCTGGCGCCAGGATTTCAGAGACCTCTCCAGAGGAGCCAGAAAGTTTGATCTGGACAGCAGAGAAGGTGAACAGGGAGGAGTTGGGTTACTCCTGCCAGCAGAATCTGAGGTAAAAGAAAAGGGGGAATGAGGGAGAAGGTAAAAGTTCTAAGAGAGTGGAATGGGGACTGGAGGTCCACTGGAACCATATAATCTCCTTGAAAGGGGGACTCACCAAATGAAGTTCCTTGTGGATGTGGAGAGGTGGCAATCAAAGGAATGGGTGAAGGATATTGGAGGTGCAGTCTTAAATTCGGGGATGAGGGGCCTTGATAGGGAGGCTGTCACGAGCAGCATAAATAATTAATAATTACTTGGAGGCAGATTGTCTTTAAATGTAAGTGTATATTCAATCACAATAATCATTAAATATAATTAATTAATTCACACAATCCTAGGCAATCACGAGCCCCAAAGTACCTCCAATGCCAGGTGACTTCTCTTAGCCAAAGAGCAGATGCTGTCCTTATCTGGTGGTTCTCTTCAGCCAATGGCTGGACATCAGGGAATGATGGAGCTGATCCAGGGACAGACAGCAAGGTGGCGGGTCTCACTTATATCCTTGGAAAAAGCCCAAAAATGTGGCAGGGCAAGAAGTTTAAAAGCAATTCCAAGTTGGGGGTGTGGGCTAAGTTGGTGGTGTGGGCTGGTGATTGGTTACACACAGTAAAAGCCAATGTCCACTGGTTATGTCCAGTGAGCTAGTATAATTGCAACTGGGCCTTTCTTTGTGCATGTGCATGGGCTGAGCCCCCTATCAATTGTAACCAGTAGACCTGTTGTTAGGTGCCCCTCACTGTCCCTTATCAATTACATGTGCTGAGCTCCCTATCAATTGTAGGCCTATGGTTAGGTGCCTTTTATAGCCCCCTTCAATTGCAAGCAGGCATGACTAAACAAATCAATGGCTGCTATTCCTTATGGCCAGCAACCCAGTGAGTCCCCGCCATGTTCAGGCATGTCCATGGCATATGCTCCTTACAGAGGCTCACCCTCTTTCCCAGCCAATGCACCATAATGTAAGATTCGTTCCCAACTGGACATAACACACGCCATATAACCAAGGGATCTTTATTCATGGGGGTCAGTGTAGGAGGATGCTCAGAGAGAGCGGGGACAGGGCATGAAATTTTAGAGGGTCTGAGATAAAGTGCATTGTGGATTGGTTATTTCAGGCTGATGTGTCAGGTAAGAATTGGTGGTCAGGCTATGAAGCCCCTGAGGTCACTTCTAGGAGTTGAAAGTTAACTCAGGTGGTTAGGGTTTGTTAACTTGGGCAGGAAATTTAGACAAGAAACTGCCTGGGGCAGGGACTTTAGAAAAGGGAGGACTGAAACTGGGTATGGGAGGGCTGTTTCTACCTTATAATATCTAACCTCCCATTTTGTCCATATGCATCCCAGGGAACTGGCTTCTGTTCTTCCTCTTTCAACACATGGCTTGACAGTTTCTAATGACTTGAGCATCACAAAGAACAAAGACTTGAGTTTAGTTAAGCACAAACAATCTATTAGAAATGCCTAGAATATCTGGACAGGATGATTGGGAAGACTAGTGCCCTAAGATTTGAAGAATTAATCCCTTTATCTAATGCACATAAGCTAACACAGATAGTCAAAATGAAAACAAAACAGGAAATATGTTCCAAATAAAAGAACAAGATAAATCTCAGAAACCAAGTGATCTATTCAGCTTTTCATTATTATGACAAGCTTCCTGAGGCAGGTTACTTATAAAGAAAAAGATGTCTAATTAGCTTATAGTTTTGGATACTAAAAATTCAGACAGCATTGTACAAACTCTGATAAGGGTCTTCTCCAGTCCCAGTTGCATCACCTATGGCAGATCTCTATTATGAGAATGCAGGTAGAATGATTTCATGGTGATGTAAAAAGCAGAGAGAAATTTGACGGTCAAGATCCAGATTTTATAACAACTTTCTCTCAAAAGAACTCACTCCAGGCATTGAAGGAATGCCTGCAGTGACCTAATATGCCTCACCTCTTGAAGATTCCATTAACTCCCACACCACCACACCGGGGGCTAAAACCTTAACATCTATGACCCCCTTAGGGGTCAAATCTATACCATAATACCAACCATAATGAAGTGTAGATATGTAATTTAGCTAAAGGGCAGTCAAAAGATTGCTTATCAAGATAAGGTGAGAAAATGCATGAACAATCTGAGAACTTCAGAAAAGTGATAGAAAATAGTAAAATGCACCATACATAAATCATCACACTGAAGACATTAATATCTGAGCTCAAAAATTCATCACAAAGAAAAACAACAAACTCAAGAGGAAGAAAGGATTAGTAAACTTGAAGATAAATCTTTGGAAATCATCCAATCTGAGAAACAAAAAGAAAAAAGTAATAGTGATAATAAAGGAGCTTATGGGATGACATCAGCAATATACTGTATGCATTATCCATGTACTAATAAAAGAAAGAAAGGAATTGGAAACATATTCAAATAAATAATGGAAGAAAAGAAAATAGATATACAGATTCAGGAATCTCAACAGACACCAAATAGGATGATCTAGAAATCCACATCACAACAAATTACAATCAAATTGTAAAAAAATTAATGGCCAAGAGAGAATTTTCAAAGCCACAAGGGATAAGTGACTTGTTATTTATAAGGGAACCTGCACAACAATATCAACAGATTTTTCAACAGGGATCTCAGAGTCCAGGAGGAAATGAGATGGCACTTTAAAAAATCTGAAATAGAAGGTATACCTCAGCGGTAGGGCACTATAGTACCACACACAAGGCTCTGGGGTTTGATTTTCAGTAGTATGAGAGGGAGAAAGAGAGAGAGAGAAAATAAACTCAAAAATCAACTCAAAATGGACCAAAGACTTAGGAGGAGGAGGAGGAGTACCAGGAGGAGGAGGAAGGAGAAGAAGAAGGAGAAGAAGGAGAGGAGGAGGAGGAGGAGGGGGAAGCAGGAGGAAGGAGAAAGAAAGGAAGGAGTAAAGAACAAACTTGCCAAACAAGAACATGTATCCTGTTTTCAAAATAAAATCAAGGGGACATCAAAACTTTCTCAAACAAAAAGTAAAGAAATTTATTACCAGCAAACCTGCCTTATAAAAAATGCTAGAAGAATTCCTTCAAGCTGAAGAGAATGAACAATTACAGCAATGTGAAAATATACGACAATATAAAACTCACTGGTAAAAGTAATTATATAGTCAAACCCACAACACTCTACTGAAATGTTGGTGTGAAAATTACATCTCAAATATAAAAATTAAAAACAATCTTTTAAAAGTTTCAAATTATTTTAAGAGATATAAACTACAAAAGATAAAAATATGTCAACAAAAAGAAAATTGGAGTGATAAAAGTGCAAATTTGTACAAGTGATCAAAGCAGAGATGTTATCAGCTTAACATGTCCTGTTATTAATATCATTAATAACATGTAAAATGTTTTATATAAACTTCATGATACCTACAGAGCATGAATCTTTAGTAGGTACACAAAAAAAGAGATTTAAAGCATACTATTATAGAAATCATCAAACAAAGGAATAGAGAAAGAGAGGAATAGAACAACAAAGAATCAACAAATTAACCAGAAAAAGTAATAGTAAGCATTATCTATCAATAATTTTTTAGAATATAAATGAATTAGAATTTCTCATAAAGAGAAACTGAGTAGTTAAACAAATTGGAAAACAATTATAAATCAAAAAAGCAATGCTGAAGTCATCACAATACCTCACTTCAAATTATGCTACAGAGCTATGGTAACAAAAACTACACGGTACTGGCATTAAAAACAGAAACATAGACCAATGGTACAGAATAGAATAGACAATCCCACATATTTATAATCATGTGATCCTTGATAAACGTGCCAAAAACATAAATTGGAGAAAAGATAGCCTTTTTAACAAATAGTGCTGGGAAAACTAGTTATCTTTATGTAGAAGAATAACACTAGATGCTGATCTCTCACCCTGCACAAAAATCAACTCAAAATGGACCAAAGACTTAGGAATCAGACCAGGAGCTATTCAACTCCTAGAAGAAAATGTGTTGTCAACACTGCAGCATATAGGCACTGGAAATGTTGTTTTCAATTGGACTTCTAAAGTTCAATAAATACTAAATAATAATAATAAATGAGATGGTATCAAGTTAAAAAGCTACTGCATACAAAGAAAACAATTAGGAATGTGAAGGGAGAACTCACAGAATGTGACAAAATCTTTGTTAGCTACAGAGGATTAATATCTCGAATATATAAAGAACATGGAAAAATGTAATGCCAAAAACCACCAATAACCCAATTAATAAATGGACAAATGAATTAAGAAAATACTCTCAAAGTAAGAAGTACAAATGGCCAATGGATATGTGAACAGATGTTCAACATAGTTAGCAATTAGGGAAATGCAAATTAAAACTACACTGAGATTTCATCTCATACCAGTCAAAGTGGCAGTCATCAAGACTACAAACAATAAACGCTGGAGACAATGTGAACAAAAAAGGAACACCTTCACATTATTGATGGGATTGTAAGTTAGTAAAACCATTATGGAAATCAGTATAGAGATTCCTCAGAAGACTAGACATGGAACTATCATATGACCCAGCTATACCATTATTTTAATTCTAAAGAATTAAAGTCATCATAATACAGTTATACAAGCAGTTTCATGTTTATAGCAGCGCAATACACAAGAGCAAAACTATGGAACTAGCCTATATGTCCATCTACAAATGGATGGATAAAGAAAATGTGGTACACATATGCAATGGAGTTTTATTCAGGCATAAAGAAAAATGAAATTATGTCATTTGTAGGAAAAATGGATAAAACTTGAGACCATTATTTTAAGTAAAATAAGCCAAACTCCAAAGGTCAAGGGTCATGTGTTTTCTTTCACATGTGTAAGCTAGAGAAGAAAAAGGAAAAGAAACGTGGTGGTGGTGGTGGGGATCTCATAAAGAGCGAAGGCAGATCTGTAGAGTAGAGAAAAGGGACCAGGAAGGAGGAAAGGGAAAGAGGAAATACAGCAGAATGATATTGGCTAATTATATTGTGATATTGTGTGCACGTATGAATATGTAACAAAAAATCCCATTATTATATGCAACCAAGACAAACCTATAAAAAATATGGAAAAAATAAAAACCAAAACAAAACATAACCATAGGCTACAAGAGACCAATTCCTTCATTAGTTCCATTTTGCTTATAAGGACATATAGGCTGAAAGTGAACAGATGGAAAAAGGCATTCCACACAAATAGGAAAAAGAGAGCAGAACTAGCTATACTTTAATCAAACAAAATAGACTTCAACTAAAAATCTTTATTATTATATAATGACAAAGGGGTAAATTCACCAAGAAGATAAAACAATTATAAATATATATGTACCCAACATCAGACCACTTAAATGTATAAAGAAAATAGCAGATCAACAGACCAAGGAAATGTGAAGTCAAAAATATCACCACTCAGAAAGAATTCTCTATTAAGTAAAGAACAACAAAATGGAGTATATGAGAACATTTCCTCTACCACCCTTGGAATTTATCCATTCATGACCAACTACTATGAAAGTTGTTTCTGACAAAGGATTATATCTGCATACCCTTTCAGGTATTAAATAAGGGGCATAATACTGAGATTCCAGTTCATAACAAAGGCTGATGTTTTGTTTTGTTTTTAAAAACATTTTAATTGACACAATTTTCATATATTCAGGGGGTTAGAATATGATAACTTGACACATGAATATAATGTGTACTGGTCAAATCAGAGTAATTAGCATTCTGTCTTCCTAAACATTCACCATTTGTCTGTGTTAGAATCTTCAACGTCTTCACTTCTAATTATTTTTAAATAGATAATAAGTTGCTGTAGACTTTGGTTACTGTTTTGTTTTGTTCTGTTTATGATGCTGCATACCAGTTGCAATTTAACTTCTGTGTGAGTAATTTTCCTGTTTCCTCTACTCTTTTGTTCAACTATTTTCTAATTTATTTATAAAGTGTGGATCTGTTTATGTATTACATATTTGTTTGTGTACTTAATTTTTCCCAGTCTTCTATGTTTATAATTTATCATGCAGATAATTTTCTATTTTCTCAAATTTGCAAGCTTTATAATTATCTTCTTTTATGGATTTTGATGTTTATTTCAAGACTCAGAAGACATTCATCCATCTCCTGGAGCATTATGGGGCATTTATGGCTTAAGACTCCAATCCATCCACAATAATATATAGTGTGGGGTGGAGATCTATCTTTTTTTCCAATTTTTCTAACAATAATCAAATAACATTCTATTTCCTAGGAACTGGGATTCTACTTTCATTCTTTCTAAAGCTATGAATAAATATATTCTCTTCCACTGAGAATATATCTTTTCTATGACAATGCCAAACTTTGAGGAGAATAATATCTCCTCTTCCTCATTTTTTATTTTTTAAGTTTATTTTTATTTAGTGTAATTATTCTTTCATGGGATGGGGACATAGCTCAGTTTTAGAGCACTTGCCTAGCATATACAAGGCCCCGAATCCAACCCTAGTACCACACACACAGATTGTTTTTACATATGAAGTTTTTAATATTTTCAAGGTCAAAAGAAAGAGCGATTTGATTGAGATTATTATATCTCTAATTTTTAAAATATTTTTATATTTTTACATATTTACTTTAAATCTTTACTTCCAGAAATATGTAATTTTATTATACATATTGACATATCATAAAATTTTTTGTCTAATAATCTTTTCATTTGATAGAAACATATTTTGTTAAATTTTTTTAATTTTGTTGTAATCATGAAAGGAATTTTTTGGCCTCCTGTATATTTTCCAACTTTTTCTTCAGTGGTAGCATTAAGGAAAGTTAATTGATTATGTGTATATAATGTGTATGTTGTATATGTATTGTATATGTATACATACATGTATATGGATATACCAATTCCCTCATTACTTCTGATAGTTTTGTTTACTTTTCTTAGGTTTTGTTTGTACATAAATGTCTTCATGTGGGCTTGCTGAAGCAGGTTCTAATAAGATAAGAATTTTAAAAAGTAGTTCTTCTGAGAAGACTTGCCCCAGCAGAGAAATGGGAAAGTGATTTAGAAAAGCAAAGTGGGAGAGTACAGTTGTGATAATAACTGCATCAGAGAGTCCTGTTGGCCAAGGCACTGCAGCCAGAATAGGTAAGTCCTGCCCCCAACAAATGGACTGGCAATGTCATCCACCAGTCATCACATGGCAGGGTGGTTCCCTCAAAAGATGGTACCATGATCAGAGGGTCAATATCATTGTTTGCTGACCACAAATCAGCTATTCAGCAACCAGATTACCTAAGAAAAGTAAACAAAACTATTGGAACTAATGAAGGAATTGGTATATCCACATATGTGTGTATACATACATATATTTTGATGTATACACTGTGAGAAGCAACCATGCTGTTGAGGCAATGTAAACACTATGGCAGCTAAGCACAAAAGATGGCTTTCCTCACACTATCATTTTATCTGTTTGGTTGTTCTGTGATTCCTGGTGCAGATTCTTTTTGGTAGGCATTTTTGTGAGACATAAAGATCCACAAGTTTATTTTCACTCCCTAGGGCCATCCACATTGATTTGTCACAGGTATCCTTGATTCCAATGTATTATCTTTGCTCCTTTCAAGAGAGTGGCCAACCAACTGGCCTATTCTACCCTGCCCAGAAGTCCAACTAGGTCCATATCACAGACAACCTTTCCTTCCACACAGAAATGATGACCAGCCAGACCACCCAGAGTTTAGCCCAGTGAGATAATTTATCCTCTTCATTATCTTCAGTGCCAATCCAATAACCTGGAAACAGTCTGTAATTGGATCTCATGAACACATGGAACACAAAGGCTGCAAATCCATTCTGACCCCAAGGTTTTCCTTATCTGTCCACTGGTCATAGGGAACTCCTTACAAAGCACAAAGGAGAGATGGTGCAAATGCAGAAAGTGTTGGAGGGAGGAGTGTGGGGATTTAATTCATGAAGACAGGTCTTCTAGATCTTCTAAGGCTCTCATCTCAAATGTCCTTTCCAATATCTGATAGATTGCTGCTTATGCAAACTTATGATTTGGTCTGGTAATGCCAAGATATGGCAACCCACTCTGACTTAATAATCCCTTGACATCTCATGGTCTGGTGTTTCATTTCTACTGCAACTGAATACTGTGCCAAGGACTGGCTTTCAAGTGGCTGACAACATTACGTTACAAATGGTGTGGTCTTGTTCTTTATAAGGCCTTGGAAATCCATATTGTGATTTCTTGTTGGGGCTTGACAGGAGCTCAACACAGCATCTTCCTTTTCTACTGAATGAAAGCATGTTTTTCTCTTCCTTAGACAGTGATTCTCAATTGAGAGTGATTTTGCTACCCCATCCTTCCTGTGCTAAGGGACATATCTGGAAACATTTTTGATTGCCACACTAGGCTAATGCTATTGACACCTAGTAGATAGGAGCCATACATACTGATAAAGGTTCTTCAATGCATAGGACAAAAAACAACGAAGACTAATTTAGCTCAAAATGTCATTGGTGATAATGTTGAAAACACTGAGCTATGACCGCATTCCTATAAAACATTTTCCCAGATGAGCCATGATGAGGCCAACTTCACAGGTCCAGAATTTCAAGGGAAAATAGGAGCTCAAGGTTCTTAGGATGCCCCAAGTCTCAGAGACTCAGTCCTTCCACATTCAGACTCCAACTTTAGCAAAAATGTTTGTCAAGGCTGTGCTTTCCATCTCCTTTGCAGTTCTTCCATCCTTACCATTGAAACTGGGACTTGCTTCCATTGGAGTGTTTCCTCCAAGAGAGGGAGATGACAGTCTTTTTACTGTTTTCAAGGAAGCCTTCTAACTCTATGGTATTTATTGAATTGATGACTAACAAATGTATGACTTTTACTCTATTCCTTTAGTACGTTGATAGCATTTAACAACAGTCAATTCACCCCACAGTCTTTATCATTACTGCTGGCATTTGTAGATCATGATTTCATCTATACAGAAAAGAAATTAATATTTTGCATTAGCTCATGTACAGTCATTAACTACAAATGAAGATGGAAAAAGGCATTGCATTCACAGTAGTACCAAAAAGAGCCAGTAAAATACTTAGAAATAAATATAAGAAAAAGATAATCTATATTAATTATTAATAAAATGGATAAAAAGAAGAAAACACAACACATAGTATGATATAGTGTGTTTGTGAAAAGGAAACAATATAAAAATGTGAAGTCTTTCAAAATTCACACATAAATTTAATGTAAAATATATTCATAACTGAATATATTAAATTTTTTTTCAATTTTATATGGAAGGTTAAAAGACTGACAATATCCAATAAAATAATTAAAAAGGGAACAGTGAGTTATTGCCTTTCCAAATATTAAATTAGAAAGGAAGAGTATTTTTAATATTGGTGTAGAAATAAAGAGATGAATAGGGAAAATTTTCACAATATAGATAAATTTGATATGTTTTTTAATTGGTACTAAGTATAATCATTGAAAACTGAATTATTTAATAACATGCTAGCAAAATTGACCATCTAGCTGGAAAAAAAATTAAATATTGATGCTATCTCATTGTATATGCAAAAATAAATTCCATCTGGATTAAAAATCTAAATGTATAAAAAATAAACAATATAAACATTTGGAAATAAATCAGGACATTGAATACAACCTAAGTTCTAGAACTTTTTTTTTTAATCAAGGAGAAAAGAAAAATTTACAAAGGAAAATATAGATCTATTTAAATACATTTTAAGTACTTTTAATAATTTCAGGGGGCAAAACACAAACATCAGAAGACAATGATATTTAGGGAATAATATTTTCAAGTAGACAAATTATGGTCTATAGCATGCAAATAACTTATCAATTTAGAAAAATATAAAAATATCAATAGAAAAATAGGCAAAAATATGAATAGACAATTCACAAAATTAAAGTCCAAGCACAAAAACCTTATAAAAAGATTCTTCATTTAATCTATGGCTATCAGGGAAGTACAATTTAAGGTAATACTGAACAATAATTTCACACCCATCAAAATGGCTAAAGTTTTAAAAATGAAAAGAATAATAACACCTACTGTTAGCCTGGAGTGAGTAAAGTTGGGGAGAATATTGTTATTATGCTTGGAAAAATCTAATTTTATGGAGCTTTGGAAGAACAGATAAGATCTGCTTTAAAAAGGAATGTAAATACTATGAGCCCATAAACCTCCTACCTTCTACTGGGAAGTGTTCCTTGAACAAATGTATATATGGACATATGACATGTGTTGCAATATGGTTAGCAGGATAGTGAATATAATCTGTAAACAATGTGAAAGCCTCTAAAAAAAGAAACAGTTAATAAATAAGGCATTCTGTAGGGATTTGTATGATTTTTCATGTTCATCTTTATTGCCCACACAAAGTATTCTGGGTCAGAAAACTGGCTTTTTGTTTGTTTGCTTGCTTGCTTGCTTTTTCTTTCTCTCTTTCTCTCTTTTTTTTGTGCTAGGGATCAAACCTGGGCCTTGTACATGAAAGGCAAAGTGCTCTACCACTGAGCTATACTCCCAGCCTCTACATTTCTCTAATTACCTCACCATAAATAAATTTGCCACCTTTTCCCTAAGTGCCAGACTCCCTCACCTCAGATCTCAGACCAATCCCTGGAGTGGCACAATGAAAGCCAGGTGGAAAAATTTCCTACACAAGCATCAAGACTTACATAGGCCAGGAATGAGGGGAAAGTTTTCCCTATTTATAAAGGGGAAGAAGACAGCACTCTTGAAAGGGTCTCCTCTTCAATCCATCTTTTTGGTATATAGTAAAATCTCTAAGGGAGCAGAGTGCACCTTTGATCTAGAGATGTCTCCAAGTTCCAGGGCTCATTTGTCATTCAAACACAAACACCTGGGAAAATTACAAACACCTAGGAAGATTGTAGCTCCACTCTCCCAGATACCCTAAATCTTAGCCTAATCCAGGCCATAATATTTTAGTCCTCTGGGGAAAAGCTAAAGAGAAATTTTATTAACGTTTTGAATCAGAGCAATTAGCTAGACAAATGTCTACAGACCTAATTCTTATGGATGTAAAGTCTCAGGGTGCCAGGGCTTTTTACAGGAGAACTGATAAATCCAGACGTTCTATTTCCCCACATTTCTACCTTATAGAATATTATTCAGTCATTAAAACAAATGAGCTTGAGCTACTTCTCAGCTGGATTTGCAGGATTCACAGAAGGTGCAAAATGCAGAATAGTGCAAAGTGTAACCTCAATTTTACAACATAAACAATAAACTTACAAATGCACATTATATAAAGGTGTTTAAGCATGACAGAAGATATGTATATCAAATTTTTAACTAATTAACGGGGTGTGGAATACACAATAGGGAGAGAGGAAGAAAACATTCACAAAACTGCATTTTGAAAGAATGCCAGTATGAAAATTCTCTATGATGTAATACCATACCTATCCCTTCCCACAATTATTTTACCATCCTGCATTGAAATATTTGAGTTTATTCCCTGCTGTTTTTAATCTCTGTGGTTTCCTAATTCAAGGAAAAATATACTAAATTCTACCATGAGACAGAAAATTTGTCAAACTATCAACTTTTGTATAACACAATGAATTTCTGTATTTTCTATCACTATTATATCTTGTATTAGATATCTATAGACTTCAAAAAAATTTCAATAAATTTTTAAAAAATATTATGATCTTTTGAGAAAAGACTCAATATTCTAATTTGTTAGTTCATTCTCTTTAAGTTTAATACAGTGCTAATTATACAATTTCAAACATCACTAAGATTTCTTTTTACATTGTTCACTTTTTTCTTTTCTTCCTTTCTGAGTAGAAGATTACTTTTCAAAATTTTTTAAAGAATTTGATAAAGCACTATTTTAATACACATATAAGAATAACTGAAGAAATGCTGAAAAAGAACAGTGATTAGGAAGAACTAGATGTACAGATCATTATGGTAATATGCAAAATAGTAAGTTCTACCAAGGAGAAGAAATAGATCATTGGAACAAAATAGAGAATTCCAGATTCACCTTGAAATTTCTTTTATGATAAAAGAATTTTAAATAAATGTGGAAATACAGAATATTTAACAATATACTTAAATCAATGTCAAACACTTGAAAATAATAAAGCTACAGCCTTGACTCAGTCTACTCATTAAGATGAATTTCTAATGACTCAATGAGAAATCAAAGGGCTGAAGAAAACGCATGGGTTCATTTTTTTGTTTTATACCTCAGAATGAAGTTCTTGCAAAGCATAACACAAATCCCAGAAACTGTATAGGAAAATACTGACAATTTTGAACATGTTAAACATTTATATATTGTTATTCCAGAAAAGAAACACCCATAATCAAAATTTAAAAAGTGATAAATAAGGGGAAATATTGCAATATATACGATACAATTAGCTGACTATTAATTACAAAGAGATCACATAGCAATATAAAAAAGACAATGACACAATAGAAAAATGCACATTGTATATGAACAATCCAATAAAGAAGAAGAAAACAAAAAAGAAAGCTTACAAAATTATGAAAGAGTAACCTTCCTTGGACATCAGTGAGTTCTTTGCAAAACACAGTAGTATGTTCCTCCTTGAAAATGCATAAATATTGCAAAGCTGATGAAAACCAAGGGCTAAAAGGGATGAGGGAAGCAGTTATCCCCTTGCCCTGCAGTGTAAGTGTACCTCTTTCTTTGAGGAAAATTTGGCTGTACCTCTCAAACTCTTAAGCATACATTCCCTTACCTTACAATGCATGGTGCAGACCTGTTCCCAAAGTTTTAAAATACATGTCCAAGGATATTCTTTTTTAAAATTTTTAAATTTGTTTTAATTAGTTATATATGACAGTAGAATGCATTTATGCACTTTGATATATCATACATAGATGGGGTATGATTTCTTATTTTTCTGATTGTACATGTTTTATAGTCACATCAGTCATACAGTCATATATGTACATAAGGTAATAATGTTTGTTTCATTCTACTATCCTTCCTATCCCCATATACCCTCCCCTTCCCTCCCTTCACTCTCCTCTACCTAATCTAAGGTAACTCTATTCTTCCCTAGTGCACCTCCCTTGTTTTGGTATATATATTCAATGGAATATTACTCATCTTTAAAGAAGAATGAAATTATATCATTTGCTGGTAAATGGATGGAGTTGGAAAGTATCATGCTAACTGAAATAAGCCAATCCCAAAAAAACAAAGTCCAAATGTTTTCTCTGATATGCAGATACTTATTCCAAGGATATTCTTTACAACTTAGGGGGCAACTTTAATGAATTACAGTGTGTCTATATAACAGAAAAAAGTAATTGGTCAAAAATGACAATGTATAATGGAAAAATCTATAAGCCATATTTTTAAAAAGAAAGTTGCAAAATTTTGTTTAGGAGAATCTCTTTGAGGTAGACAAAATAAAATAGATAAATGATAGCAAGAGAGATTACAATGACATAATAGACTCACAGATGCATGTAAAATTTCTCAATAGAAAGATACACTAGAAATTGTTGAGAATATTTTGCATTTGGAGCAAAGAGCTGAGAGTGAAATGGAAGAGAGAAATTTTATTTTCTATCCTATACATTTTTGTGCTTTTAAATTTTTTCTTACTTTTAGTTTTCAATTAATGTTAAAAAATTTATTAAACCATGGAATTACATCTACTTTGGTTTTCTGTCTACACTTTGTGGATTTTTCTAAGCCCGTTTTATTACTCGTTTAAAGATATCAGTTCCTTGAGTTTGTACATGATGAATTCATGAATTCAGCAGACATGTATTGAATCCAAGAAAATGCCATGACTGAGAAGACAGGACCACAAGGTACAACTCAGGTCTCAGGAAGCACATGGCCTTTGTGGCAGAGAAGAGATGCCCATTAAGAAAATTACTGAGTTCACACAGAGGAAATTGCAAGGTGTTATGGGGCTCAAAAAAGAGAGAGATGACTACATCCATATCATCTGGGAAAGAACAAGTTTATAGCCACTATCTGTGATAATTATTAAAAGTAGTCCCTTTCATTCCAGTTGTTCATAAATTACCCACTCATCCTAGACAAGGAGCATCAAATAGCCTTGATCAGGTTACACAGGTCAAGAATAGCACCAAAGAGAGGAAGGTGTCAATGAGGTCCTAAAAGACTTGGGACTGTATTAGTCTACTTGGGCCATCATAACAAAATACCGCAGACTAGGTGGCTTACAAAGAGAAATTTATTGTCTTGCATTTCCAGAAGCTAGAAGTCCAAGATCAAGGTGTAATCAGGGTTGGTTTCTCCTGAGACCTCTTCTTTGTTGGCTGATAGATACCATCTTCTCCCTACATCTTCACATGGTCTTTCCTCTGTGCATGCCTATGTTCAAGTTGCTTTTTCTTAAGGAGACCAGTTATATTGGATTAAGATTCACTCTAAAGATCTAATTTAACTTAATTATAATTTAAAGACCCTATCTCCAAATATAGCCACATTCTGAGGTATAAAGGGTTAGGTCTTGAACACACAATTCAACCCATTACAAGATCTTAGGCAGAAATGTCCAGAGTGGTAAATAGCCTCTTTATAAAGACTATAACTCAAGCAGTGCTTTCTCTTGACATTTGACAAATGTATCTGAGTTCATTTTTCCACTGTTTTAGCTGAGTCCTTTCCTGCTCAGCATGCGAGGGGTGGTTCAAAGCTAAGGGTGACACACTTTCAAACCACCCTGAGTAGTGCCACTCTGCTCACATTCCCACCTAATTAGAAGGAAGAACTCAGCCCTTGTCTGGGATCCCTAACTGCCGAGTTCCTGGGAAAAGTCTCCATGTCACCATCATGAATGTCCAACTGGCAAGGCCAGTGTGGTTCCAGTTCCACTCTGGAGTCCCAGATCCAAGCTGTCCTTCCCAGCCAGCCTCCTTGCCTTAAGAATCACAAGTTCTCCCACACCTCCAGCAAACATGAACATATTCTGACCCAAGGTCCCTTTCCAATGCTTCTGGGCCCATTGAGTTATTTTCCCATGCACTGCCCTGTAACCACCTGCTCCAAACTAGTACCAGTATTCAGCACAGATAAGACTCAGCCCTATAGCTCAGGAACTTAATTCTTCAGAGAAAAATCTGTTAAGGAAATCAACAGTGGGGCATCAGATTTCCTGGGGGTGGGACTTCATCTCTCAGAGTTTACAAAGTTTACTTTCTCCTTGTGTAGTTTTTAAAAAAAAGTATAGGGCTGGAATTGTGGCTCAGTGGTACAGCACTTGCCTCGCATGTGGGAGGCACTGGATTCGATCCTTAGCACCACATATAAATAAATAAATAAAGGTCAATCAACAACCAAAAAAATTTTTTTAAAGTATATATAAAACATATATTTATATGTATATATAAACATATGTAAAACATATATATACACTATATGTTTTACATATATATACATATTGTTTCCCACCGTAGACTTACCTAAAACTGTAGTCCTATCTGAATTTGACTCAACTGCATTTTTTCCTCTTCCCTCAGTAAAGAAGGAGGAAGTTAGCAAGTGGCCTCATGAAGGCCACATCTCAGGGCCCACATGTCAGTTCATAGGCTCAGATATGTTCTACCTCTTCATGAGCAGGTAAACAATTCCTTACTTAATCCTTTTGTAATCACACACGATTGAACTTATTTCCAGTGAAATCCTATAAGTCCCCCAGATAGCTGAGCAGTAAGTCTGGATTTCCCTGAAAGCACTTTTCTTTGTGGAGAGAAACAAATAATCCCTGCAGGTGTCCAAGTGGTAAGCTGATACACACAACAGGTGTCTCCTCTGAAAAGAAGCCAACAGGCAAGGCAGCTGATCTCTGTGACTTATTCTTTCCCAATAGACAACAAAAGTCTGTAATAACATAAAGCAATATTTGCCAGAGTACACATTCCCATAACCATTGCCAAAACATTACATCCAGAGCAAATCTATGAGACTTGGGTCAAGTCTATGAGACTTGAGAGAAACTATTTCACTGCAGTGGAGTTTCTGAACTGGTCTCCCCATTGTCATTCCTATCCCTTACAAAGGACTCTGCAGTAGCAGGCCTTGTGCTCTCTATCCAGTGGAAATCAGAACCCTGATTTTATTAAGGATCTACAAGCCTTCTAAGGGCTTCTTTTGATTTAGAATAAAATCCAAACTCTCACCCAGTCCCAAAGCCTACTCGGGCTACTCCCTTCCTGCCATTCTGATCTCATCCTCTACCACCAAACCCTCAAGACCACATAGGTTTGAGCCTCTTATGGTTCCTGGAGCAGGTCAAGTCCCAGGTTTTGGCTCCCTCTGCCTGGAAGTCCCCTGCCAAGTCCTTTGCCAGCCTGGCTCCACCAGGTCTAAATTCTGCCTTCCATCTGCCTCAGAGAAAATTTCCAAAACTTATTGATGATCACTCACTGGTTCCCATCACTAGCTCTCCTTATTTTCTTTGTAAAACACCACTTGCTGAAATCTTTTTAATTATTACCTATCTCCTTGCATCAGATTGGAAACTTCTTTCCACAACATTGACACTTAGGTGGTGCCTAGCACATAAAAGGTGCTCAGTCACTGTTGGATGATGGGTGGGTGGATAGGTAGATGAAAAAATGAAGACCACCCATGTACATTTGGCATTCAAAGACTCAAGAGTCATCTATTTTTATTACTTGAATAGATGCCTATACTCTATTTCACTCCACAGTACACACATACTCTCTTGCTGTTTTCAAACTTTGAGGCTCATATGTAAGTGGCAGTCTGTTCTCCTTTCGTCAGCCCCCCTATTGTTTCCCCCCTCTCTCCCATTGGCTAGTCCAGTTAGAAGTCCTAGGGCATTTGTATATGGACAGTAGAATCAATACAACTACTGAATGTTTTGTTGATAATTCACAATAAACACATCTTATCATTTAAGTTCTAGATGTGGGCTTCAATAGTTGATGAATATTAGTAGTTTCACTGAAAGTCCAGAATGTTAAATATCCAGAAATTCCCAATAAAAAATATACTATTTCTCCCATTTTGCCCTTTTCCCCTAGAACAAACAGAAACTTGGAGTAAACTAAGGTCAAAACATTGTATTTACAATTTAGAATCTTATTACTTAGAGCAAGTATCTTTAGGAGACACTTGACTTAAAATAGTTTTTTTATATATGTATATATAAATACATATTATGTACATACATAAACATGGTAGGCTTTCACTATAATTTATTATAAAAATTTGAAGTATACTTTACTTAGACAATTGTATGTTTGCTAATATAATTTCCTTTAAAATAAATGCTTCAAAATCTGGAGAATTCAGATGAACTAGATCTAATTTTGTACATTTGAAGAAGGCATCAAGTTGCCCAAATCAGCTTTGTAGTTGAGATCTCCTTCTACTATAGATTGAACCATATAGTAGCTAAAAGGTTTTGAGCCTCAACTGCCTGGATTCAAATCCTGCACCAGCCTCTGATTCCAGATGGGCTACTGATGCTCTGGACCTTAGACTCCTTACCTATAAAATAGAAAAATGATAGTACCTGTTGAATAGGACTCTCTGGTAAAGATTTTTAAGTTAGCCGGGCACAGTGGTACACACTTGTAATCCCAGCACTTTGGGAGGCTGAGACTGAAGAATCGCGAGTTCAAAGCCAGTCTCAGCAAAAGTGAGGCACTAAGAGTTCAGTGAGACCCTGTCTTTAAATAAAATACAAAATGGGGAAGGGGAGTGTAGCTCAGTGATTGAGTGATCCTGTGTTCAATCCCTGGTACCAAAAAAAAAAAAAAAAAAAGATTTTTAAGTTATCGTAAGATAAATAAAGCACTTAGAGATTGGGCTCAATATTTATTAGCTTTTAATGGGTGTTAGGGGTTATTATTTGGCTTAGTTCATTTGGGATTTGCATGCTCCTTGCTTGGTATTTACCATAAACAAAATGAACATGTATCACCTCACAAATATAATTTAAATTTTTTGAATACAGTTTAAACTGCATGTAGAACAACAACAACAACAAAACATATATATAACAACACTAGGAAAAATGTAACTATACCTTAATAAAATAGCAAAAACAGTTTTAGCAAATGTGTAAGATTACCATGCAATATGTCTGTAAGTATATTTTATGGTAATAGAATTACAAAAGACACCTAGGTAATTAAATTAAATAAGAAAAATCAAATAAAATGCCTAGTTTGAAATTATCAGTAAGTGGGGAAAATGAAATAATAAAGAAATTAAGTGTTTCATTGCATCTTCAACCATTGGCTTTCATTCTACCAAGAATATTATATACATCAATAACCAGGAATAGCAAACAGGTTTTATCTTTTACCCAATTCTTATCAGTTGGAAGTAACTCTCTGATGTATGGATTCTATGTTAAGAAGGACTCTGAGGACACATCGGGGTTCATTGGGAAAGAGTCCCTAATCATTTATTGATGTACTCTACAAGTACAGGGAGGAAAAAGATGCAGCTCATGCCACGTAATTACTACCACTTATAATTTCAAACTTGCAAATCAAAGTGGTTTGCCAGTACTGGGAAAAAGCAGTTGTAGGTCAAAATAGTTTAGAACCAAGGGCCAGGCTGTGCTTTTAGGAAATCTAATGGAGTTCACCACCAGGGCTTTCATTTGTTCCTTCCTTCACCACCTCCTTCCATTGTTCACTACTGCGGTTTTGTAGCCTGATCACTGGCACACCTTCAGCAGGTCCTATAACTAGGGAAGGAAGGGACAGGATTAATGCAAGAACTGCTCAGCAGGCCCTCCTCTGCTGGCGGCTCCTTGGGGCTTCTGAACTCATGAGCTACCCTGGAGAAAGAGTTTAAGACAGCAGGGACGAGTCAACAAGCAGAAAGCAAAGGTCAAGATCTTGAGAACCGCCACCTGGAATCTTGTGAGTACTGGCTGAACATCCTCTTAGTGAATGACCAGAATAACCTTCCTCAGGGAGAACACATATCAAGGTCAGAAGAAGGGAAAGAATTGTTTACTTTTCAACACAGAAAAGCATTTTTTTTTCAGATATAAAACAAGGAAAAATATTTTTTCTGCCTCTTGTGCAAGATTTCTAAAGGTCTCTTTCCATTGTTCTGTGGTGGACTTATTAGATTCACAGCTAAGTCTGTGAATAAGTCAATAACCTTTGTGAATTCAAAGGTTAACTTAAGTGCCCTCTGAACAAATCATTACCAGGTCTTTGCCCTTCCTGTAGGAGGGAGCACCCCAGCCTACCTTCATGGAGGAAGCTGGCCTCCCAATTAAAATGTGTTTGCTTAAAGATTAGGCCAGGGTCTCTTCAGTGGAGCATGCATGACAAGGGCAAGCCCCCTTCAGGGTTCTCTGGCCAGCTTGCACTGCCTGTTCATAAGAACCCTATTGGAAAGAACAGAAGCACAGAATACACAGGCAGCAGACTAAGGAGCCCAGATAAGCAGATTGCAGTGTCCGAGGACCAGGGGCTAATATTTAAAGGCTGATCAAAGGCCTTCCTTCCTTTTCTCTAGCTAGAGAGAGGATTCTTTCCTCTTTACCTATATCCTCAGAAGGAAATTGGGTCACACAAGCACAGACACTTGGATCTGACAGTCTGCTCTCACAGGTCTCACAAAGCTCTTACCCAGGTGGATAGGAGGGCAATGCTGGAGGTGGGAGCCCAGCACCTAATGTCTTGACCCCAGTCATCATGCTACTCCAAGGCCACAGGAGAGGCAGATAGCTCCTTTGGAACTATCAGGATCTCACATGAACAAGGCTCAGAGGGTCCCTGAAACATTCACCTTTCGCCCCAATAACAGGTTGACATGATACTGAAAGCCCCTAGAGGCACTTAGGCATGAACTTTGTGGAGACAGTACTTTGTCACCTGGTAAGATCAAGTTAGTGGACTGTCCTATAATCTCCTGGCACATTTCTAGGCTCTGCTGGGATGAGAACCTCAGAGCTGAGACCCACCCTTCAGGTGAATTTGTAATGTATATGAAGGGACCAGGCCCCGGGGACCTCCTTGAGATCACTCCATGGGGGTCACTGCAGAGGTGTTGTCTTCTGTGCCCATCACCCTGCCTTGGAGCACAGCAAAAGTTCACAAGGACACAGAAAGTACATGGAATGTGCACAAGTACATCCCTGGCCCAATGGGGCACAGTCACATCCCCAGGCAGGTGACCTGGAACAGGCCTTCTGCAGAAAGCACTCTTATTGCCTAAAAGAGTTCTGTGTCACTCAGACTTCCATAGTCTCAAGTGTGATAGAGGCAGGATCCAGGGGGCCTGAAACTCCCAGGCATCCAGGATGAAACTCTCTCTTTCCCAGTGCAAGGGAGAGCTTGCCATGTGCCAATTTCATCTTCCCACAGGGAAATCCACAGACCAGAGTTGTATCTGCAGTAATGATTTTGTGTAACTCATTAGGGCTGGGCAGGAAGGAAGCTGTAACTCAAGAAGAAAAAGATGGCTTCCCATCTGATGGGTGGATAAGCTCAAAGTCACTTAACAATATCAGAAATCAAGTGCCCACTCTGTGCTGCCATCAGAGCAGTCACGGAAGGACTAAGTTGCACAGATGTGGTTGGAATTAAAAAACAGAAACTAGTTTGTTTATAAATTTCTGTGGCCAAGTTTGCTAAGTATCACTGTTTTCCTATGTCATTGAAATTATTTTTGCTAAACAATGTGTTTAGATGCACATTTAAGAATTTGATTTTTTAGGTACATGCTATTTATATTTTTACTCAAAGAACTTCAAACTATAGCAGGAAGCTCTGCCAGTTTACAGATTAAAGGTTTGCTAGCTTATTTATTTTTTTCCTTAAGCCAAAAATAATAGATTAAAGAACTTCCAGTTCTGACTTAAAAAACAGGCAAAACAAGACTATTTGAAAAACCCTCCCAAGACAAACACCAAGAAATTCTAGATACCTACAAAAACCATTCTTTGAACAACAGACAACAATGCCCTAGGTTCATATATGACCACACATATGGTGTAACTCTATATTGTGTACAATCAGAGAAGTGAAAAGTTGTGCTCCATTTGTGCACAATGAATCAAAATACATTCTGCTGTCATGTAAACCTAATTAGAATAAATTAATGAAAAAAAGCGAAAAAAGATACAAAATTACTGTTATTGTAAAGCCAAACGACCAGATGGAAGTAAAACAGAACCGGAACAGGCTTTATTCTGGGAAGGATGCTCCCGGGCCACCCCCCTCCCCGCCCAGTCACCAGGCTTGACCAGGCAGAAAATGGAGTTGGAACCTCATGCCATACAGAATTTAAAGGGCCCTCCCCATCCGGAAAATGAAGGCTTGAGGCCGGAAGGGAAGGGCCTGGGGCAGGAAGAGGTGCTGGTGTAGAATCCAGTGTCCTCTGAGATTGGTTAGGTGAGGCTAGTGAGGTCAGAGTCCTTCCGGGATGAGCCGGGAGTCATGGTGGTTCTCATGTTGGAGGTTAGCTGTTCTTTCCTTTTCGGCTGTTGTAGGCTGCCATGTTAGCGTGTTCGGCGCATGCGTACTGTGTTTGGCGCCCGACTGATGGTGCTCCCGACGGTGGCAGTGGACAAGGGGGTGGGGGGTGGACAGCGCAAGCGAGGGGCTTTCAGAAAGTGCCCCCAGGGGTTGGGCGCCCGGCAGGGCTGCGTGCGACCAGCCCCTGCAGGCAAGGCGGGAGCGAGACGGCTGAGGGGTGGTTTTTTCTGCCTCTGACCTAACAGTTATATAGGAAGAAAAAGTTTAAGAAATCTAGTATATAGCATGATGAATATAATTAGTGACATGATGCAGTTAATTTTTCTTTTCTTTTTCTTTTTTTTTTATAGGTACTGGGGGTGGAACCCAGGCACTTTTTACCACTGAACCACATCCCCAGTCTTTTTTTTTTTTATTTCTTATTTTGATACAAGGTCTTGCTAAGTTGCTTAAGGCCTGCCTAAATTGCTGAGGCTGGCCTTGAACTTTCCATCCTCCTGGCTCAGGATTGAGTTGCTGGGATTACAAGCATGTGTTACCATACCCAGCTGTAGTTACATTTTTGAAAAATGTTGAGAAGAGTTAAGTGTTCTTTTCAAGA
>PVHX01024341.1:0-24196 GCA_004024805.1 Geosciurus inauris
GGGGCACAGCTCCATGGACATGCACAAAGAATATGCCCAGCTGCAATTACATCATCTTACTGGACATAACCAATGGACATTGACTTTCATTGGGTGTAACCAATCACCAGCTTACACCACCGACTTGGAACTGTATTCAAACTGCTTGTCCTGCCACATTGGGGGCTTTTGCTCCAAGGATATCAGTGAGACTGGCCGCCTTGCTGTCTGTCCCTGGATCAACTCCACCATTCCCTGACATTCAGCAGTCAGCTGAAGAGAACCAGCAAAGACAACATCTGCTCTTTGTCCAAGAGAAGTCACGTGGTACTGGAGGAATTTTGGGGCTTGTGGTTGCCCTAGGATTGTGTGAACTGCTTGTGTTTAGTTGCCTTAGGATAGTGTGACTTAACTATCTTGTTTAATTAGTGCGCATTGAATGCTAGCTGGGTGCTCCAGCACATTCAATACTTTTTGCATTGTTTATATTTGATGATTGATGTGTTGGAATATATGCTTACATTTAAAGACAATCCAACTCCAAGTAATTATTAATAGCACCGCTCGCAACAATCACTCTGCACATGACTCCCACTTCCTTGCCCAATTGCTCCTGGGTTAGAAGGAACTTGGGCTGCTCTTCTATAAATTTTCCTTAATGTCCAACACGTTTTATTTAATTCAGCTGGTTCTAAGCTGTGTATGTATTACCCAAGGGACTAAGCTTTTGATGTGATTCTGGTCACATAATCTGGGCTGACGTGAACTTGCAATGGGGACATACCCTTTTCATTACTTTACTCCTTAACTGCAGGATAAATCAGGGATGTGATGTCCAAAGAGGTTAGGGAAGATATGAAAACTCAAGAGAAATGAGAAAGGGGAGATCTCTATATGGGCAAAATTTTTCATATTAATTCTATAATCTTATATTGTTCTGAGGATTTTGCAAAATGATATTCTTCCCTCTAAAAGTAATCGAGCTAGGCACAGTGGCACATGTCTGTAGTTCTTGTACTCCAGAGGCTGGGACAGGAGAATCACTTGAGCCCAGGAGTTTGAGGCTAGCCTAGACAACATAGCAAGACCCTATCTGTCAATCAATCAATTAATCAAATGAAAGTCACTGAGATAGTAGTGAGGACCAGGAATCAGACTTGAACATAAACACAAATGGTGACCTATAGCAATGTAAGACAGCAGCAAAGAATACAGGCTTTGGCAGTGAACAAACCAGAATCCTCCTCTAGCTGTGTGATCTTGTGCTGGTTATTTAATCTCTCTCACCCTTAATTTGGTTAATCAGTCAAAGGGTGGAAATAATCGTACCTTATGTGTTAATGTGAATATATTGTAAAAATCAAATGAGATCATGTTTAGAAAACACTAAGCCCAATGTAAGTCCTCAACAAAGTTACAATGTAAGTCCATAGGAAATATTAGCTATGATTACTTTTGTTAGGGAGGATTCATGGCCAGAAGGTAAATGCTGTACATATACTGATATGTCCCCAGGCTCCTAAGAAGAGGATACAATGCCCCATTGGCATTTCAGGATAATCTAGGCTGCTGTCACTTGCAGAAGTCATGAGCCGCCTAAAAGGTTTTTCTATCTTAGAAAGCCTAAAAAATGGTAGATTCAGAATTAGAATCTGTGATTCTCTGGGCTCAAGGCCATTCCACAAAAGGAAATATGCATAGTCTCCAGAAGCCATCTGCTTAATCAAAATAGTTTGCCCCTGAATTGTCTTAAACTAATCAGCAAAGCTCTGGTGTCTCCCCTATGTTCAGTTAGTGTGTGTAGAGGTCATCTGAATTAGAAAGTATAATATTGTAAACAACTGGGGATCCAACAAGTTGGGTCTCTCAGTCCATGACATAGGAAATCTAATTTTTTTCAGGTTTCTGTGACTTTACACCAAAAATGTACCAAGCATTAAGTAAATAATTGTTAGAATGAGTGAATAAACCCAGCTACCAGATGATATTAAAATGAACCAAATAGCTACACTTCACATCTAAGAATTCCATACGTATTAGTCAAAGGAAGATGAAAAAACTCAGCATTGATTATATCATGCAATAATCATGACTTGCAAGACACAGAGCACAAACTTACCTGATGAATCATGCACAGAAAGCTGGGCACAGCTTTTTTTGAACTGAACCAAATTATTGATACCTACACCTTTCCCCCTCTGTGACAAGTAAATTCTTATTTCCATATGTAGGCAAAAACTTGAAATGCTAATTGGCATATAGTCAGGTTTGACAATCTCAAGTACTCTAATCAGCTAACAAAACAATTTTTTTTTTTTTAATTCAGAGGGGTCCCATAGAGGACATACATCACACTACATCTTACTTAGCAGCAGTGAGATATCATTCGTTTATCTTTACATCAGTTTATTATCATGGAACAAGATGTTGGTAGATACATTTTCAAATACACTGTTTAAAGGATTGCAATAAAACTTTGTATAATGGTACGTGCTTGTGCCAAGTGTGATCTCCTACACTTAATAAGGGTTCTGAAGTTAGTAATGAAAGAAAGCATGGACAGCGACACTTACAAGCAGTCAATTACTCTCCAGGAGTTAGTTATTCCTACGTTTTTCTCATGTAATGCTCACAAATTGTCCATCAGGTAGGTATTACTTTTCTTCCTGCAGGTGAGAAAAGGAGCATGAAGACAGTAATTGTTTGGGGTTGTGTAAATTACTTAACAGCCTGAGAGTCACACTTCAAATGTGTGAAAAATATGCCCAACTCCAACAGTCATGCTCTTTCTACTACAGCACATGGAAATAAATCTATTCCAGGCATAATCAAATAAAGAGAGGCACAACAGTGTTAAAGAAAATCTAAGCAGGGGGCTGGGGTGTAGCTCAGTGGTATGATACATACTTAGGATGTGGGATCTCACCCACATCCCACATGGGCAAGGGAATGGGTTCCCCTCCAGAGGGATGGGCTGGCTGAGAAATAGAAGCTAAGAAAAGTATCACAAAACAGGATAGAGGTAGGGGCAGGTAGGCTGCTCAGTTCTTAATGGGTCACGCCCATTTCTAGTGCTGTGCAGGAACTTTTGGCACAGTGGAGCAGGTGTTCACTTGCATCGGCAGTCTTTATAGCAGAAGTGCCACTATAAGTTCCCAAATACCAGATCTACTTCCCCAGCTGGCTGCAATGTTGAAAAGGTCCTCGCGCATTTCACAGATGGCTTCCCACATGGAAGGCCCTGGGTTCAATCCCCAAGACTGCAAAAAAAAAAAAAAAGAAAGAAAGAAAAGCAAAACTAAGTAGCCGTCATATGTCTTTAGTGCTTCCTTCCTATTTGATTTGCAATACTAAGATAACCATTATCAATGTAAAGCTATTATAACACTTTCAAATCAGGATTTAATGTAAATTTTTTAAAAAATCAAAAACCAAGAGATAATTCTGAAGCTGACAAAATTTATTAAAGCCATTCTCTTTATAACATGTCTTTTTGGAGCATATGATTTTAATAGCCCATATGTTTCAACATTCACTCAAATACAGTATAACAAGTTATTTAGCATAAATATATATACACACAATATTTTACAAAGACATTAAAATGTTTTTGGCAATGAAATCATGAGTTTTGAAAGAAGAAACTAAAGATAAATATTGAACATCAGGATGAAAACTACCATTCTGATACTTTAGGAAGGTTTTAAAGGAAATACAACCTTCAGGAAAAATCCTTATATGTACATCTATACTCTATCAAACTTGATAGTAAAAGCACTACTTGCCAGAGCACTGACTGACAAAAATATTGAACTTCACAAAGGATACAAGTTCAAAAATAAAAGAAAATGAAAACAAATTTACTACACTGAACCATTTTAAAACACCTGAAAAGACCACACTTACTTAATTAATATTATTCTACCATGACCAGAATGAATCTGCAGTCTCAACATGGAAATCATCAGATCTATTCAAGGAACTAACAGTTTCAACTAGTTACACCCTATGTGGAAATGGTACCTTTATATGAAAAAATTATTCCCAGGAAAATGCTAATGTCACTCAAGCAGAGTTACTAAGTATCTTTTCAAATCACACATATTTTTGAAGTAAAAACTGTCAGACTATTTCCATAATGTAAGATCCTACAAGTAGAATATTATCTTTATTACTTGATCATAGGTAAAGGATTTTTAATAAAACTTTGTTTTTAGTTGTCCATGGACCTTTATTTTATTTATGTGTGGTGCTGAGAATTGAATCCAGTGCCTCACATGTGCTAGGCAAGCGCTCTGCCACTGAGCACTCTACCACAAACCCAGCCCAAAATAAAAGATTTTTAAAGCTGTGAAATATAATAAGAATTGTGTGTGTGTGTGTATACAGTGCTGGGAATTGAACCCAGGGGTACTCTACCAAGCTACAACTCCAGTCCTTTTTATTTTATTTTTCTAATTTTGAGACATGGTCTTGCTAAGTTGCTGAGGCTGGCCTGGAACTTGCGATCTTCCTGCCTCAGCCTCTCAAGTGGCTGGGATTATAGGCCTGTGTCACCACACCCAGCTTATAATTAGGATCTTTTTTTTTTTTTTGTACCAGGGATTGAACTCAGGAGTACTTGACCACTGAGCCATATCCCCAGCCCTATGTTGTGTTTTATGTAGAGACAGGGTCTCACTGAGTTGCTTAGCGCCTCGCCGTTGCTGAGGCTGGCTTTGAACTCATGATTCTCCTGTCTCAGCCTCCCTAAGTGCTGGGATTACAGGCGTGTGCCACCATGCCTGGTTTATAATTAGGATCTTTAATCTCCATCAAATCATTACACCTTTAGCAAAGCAAGCACTGTCAAAAAAAGAAGCCTCTGATCTCCCAAGTGGGATTCTGACAACATTTCATTAGTTTTAAATTATACTAATACAGGCCCATTTTGAAACAAATAACATAGTAAATTATTATGCCAGTAAATCATATTATTAATATATAACCACACTATTCTTAAGTAGTTATTTATAATTTCTAAAGAAAGAGGAAATTACACCTTGAACATGTATACTATTCAAAATGGGAAACCAGTTAACCCTTCTGAAAAGTTTTAGATTTAAGAATGCAAATAAGCTGCTTAGTTAAAGTTCTATTGGCAATTTCACCAGAAACCTCATTCTAGCTATTTGCAGGCAAGAGAATGCACAGGCCCAAAGGTAAACCAATTATTCACGTTTCCACTATTTATGAAAAAATAACCATCTACAGACTAACGAACCAACCAGAGATGGCATATCAGTGTTAAACATTTGAAATTCAAGACAAATGAAAAACTAGAGACACAACCATTCACTTGATCTTGAATTCTTAATTTCATTCTCTTGGCTAAATGTTCCAGTATAATAAATACCCGCTTAAAATTGTTAGCTAAGAAAATTCTGAGTGCACATTCTGGCATTTTGAAACCATTCCATAATGCTTATCTTGTGCACACCCAGTGTAAGGCTGGACTTCTTTGAAATAAATATACTGATTTCACATTCTCGTGCAAAAGGAAAATTGCCTACCAAGTTTTCTTTTTTTTCATGGATAACCACCAAGTGCCTATGCACTGGCATTCACATCCACAGAATCCTACTGGGCATGCACCCCTCTGAGTTCGCTGCTGGGGACATACTGTCCTGCAGTTCATAGACACGTTTTGGTACACCTTTACTCCTACTGCAGCCAGTACTGGTTGATTTGGATTGTTCCTTTTCTTTAGTATCTTGATTACAAGATTCCTGGGGTCTCAACAAATCAGTTCTTTCTTCAGATTCAAAACATAAGAGAAGTGACTTAGCTACAGATTCTAGTTCCCTGTGACTAGCTTGGATTTTCTTCTCACAGCTGTCAACAGAAGTGGAGAGGTCCCTGAAGTCATTGTGAACATCACTGGCCAAGTTGCAAATAGTTTCAACACAATTCTTAAGAAGATGTACATCACTATGGCATCCTATGCAAAAGCAGAAAAAAAAGTTAACTACCCTTTTCAGTTTTTGTCAAATATTTATTACTATTAGATGACTCCAGATACACCTTAAGGCAAAGTGACCCTTATCAAGACAATTACAAAACTATTCACTATGATTCCACTAAAGTGCTTATCTCCTACATAAGCAATTATATAGAAGTGCTCACATGCATGTTAGGTCCCCACTTGATTACACAAGTTCCTGTGCTGGTAATTAATATCAATGCAATAGCAATAGGTGGGCTTTAGACCTAGGCTAAGAAAGAAAAGGCAAGACTTCTGAGAGTCCTTAAAATATATTACTCTGATTGCAAATTCTACTTAGAGTATTTACCTCTCAGTGCAGAAATAATAACTTGAATGGTTTTATCTAAGCAATGTTTTAACTTCAAGAATTCTGAGGCATGATTAGACATCTTCTTGAAATCTTGGTATGCAGAATCTTCTTGTACTTGAGTTCTGAAAATTTTCTGTATAAATAAATAGTTTTAAAAATACATAACAGGCTACATGGAGGTATGATTTTTAATTTTCAGAATATTATCTTTAAGAAAGAGTTTAATTTCCTTAATGATGCTTAACTACATTTCTATAAGCAAAACCAAACTATAATATGACTATTTTTCAAAAGAAATGAGATTTTTCAATTAATTTTAAACCAAAGTTCTATTATCCAGCTAAATGTGAATGGAATAAAGCACCAGTTCCTTTTGTTATTGAATCCATGAAAGACAAATTTATTTGACTTTTAAGAATTCAACTTTAAGCTAGGCATGGTGGCACATGCCTGTAATCCAGCAATTTGGGCAGCTGAGGCAGGGGGACCACAAGTTCAAAGCCAGCCTCAGCAACTTAGCAAGGCCCTAAGAAACTTAGTGAGATCTTGTCTCAAAATAAAAAATAAAAAGGGTTGGAGGATGTGGTTCAGTGGTTGAGAGCCTCTGGGTTCAATCCTTAGTACCAAAAAAAAAAAAAAAGAACTCAACTTTATATCCCATTTGTTTGTTTTATTTAAATAAAAAATTTCATGGCATAAAAATTGTTCTCCTTTTTGGTATACTGACCATATAGTTAGTTTCTATTTTTCTGTTTAACTATGACATGAGCATAAAAAAATTTGTCTATTTCACGTGCATTCTTAAATCTTTGAGCACATTGATTATTAAGCAATTTTTAGCCTATAACTATCCAAGCAAAAGCTGATAGTAGCTGTTAAGAAACAGATAAACTAATATTAATAAATTACCATGAAATCTATTACTAAAACTAGCAAGTTATGATATCCAAGAAGCAGCAGCTAGAGAACTGCATGTTTCAATTAAACATGTACAAAGGAGCTATCTTTGGCTAAGGAAAAAAAATTAAATAAAAACAATTGAACAAAGTAAAATGACTAAATCTACTAAACAAAATGAAATGAAAATTATTTAGAGCTTTTCTTACTATTTTCCATTCAGAAAAGATATTTTCAAGAGAGCTGATCAATTCCATGGCACAAGCTTTCATCTGTTTAGTAACCTGTGGAGAATGTTAAAATATTTTATTCTACAAATAATTATAGAGAAATATAAAAACTGGAATTGTATGGTACCAGATAGGGGAAAAAGTTCTAGTCTAGAAGCCAAAATATTGAAATTCTATCTCTAGGATTGCAAGTAAATAGCTTGAGGGTACTTAGATCATATAAGTGAAATTTCTTTAAAAATAAATTGCACATTGATTTCTGTATTAAATATGGACACTCTCTGATGTCTGTTTTCATCAAATTTCCTTTTATTTAAATATTTATAAGAATAAAATTTTTAAAACTTGGAATGAAGTGAGGTAACTAACACATCGAGCAAATATTCTCTAAGAACTTTCCAAATGTTTTCTTCTTTGATTCTCAATTATGGCCTTATGCTTCATATGATGCTGCGCTCATTTTACAAATGAGGAAAACAATCCTGGGTCTTAGCTCCTAAGACTCAGAACCAGGGTGGGGGCTCCAACCCAAATCCTAAACCTTTGCTTTTACATTGCTCAATGCTGCCCCCTAAGGTGTAGCTTAATTTCTGCCAGGGGATTCTGTTTTAAGTATTTAATTGGCTTTACCAACAGAACTCCTCCCTAGGTCAAACTCAGAATTTGCTCAATGTAGTTTAAAAAAAAAAATCCAAATTCTTTTTCCCTTCTGACTGCAGCTTTAAAATGTGATTCCAATGCCTTGTATGTTTGTGCCTATTTCTTTGAATATTCTATTTTTTCTGTTGGAGGTTCTTATAAATTTTAAGTATAAGAATATAAAACAGGGGCTGGGATTGTAGCTCAGCAGTAGAGCGCTTGCCTCGCATGCGTGAGGCCCTGGGTTCGATCCTCAGCACCACATACAAACCAATAAAATAAAGACATTGTGTTCATCTACAAATAAAAAAAAATCTTTAAAAAAAAAAAAAGAATATAAAACAAAATTTCACCACAAACAACAAAGTATAACTTTGGCAGAAGATAGAAAAAAATAAGAAGTGGGTAGAATTCTACATGAAAATGCAAATAATACAAATTATATGTAAGATGAGCCTGATCCCTTTTGTGTTTATTTCCTCAAAATAATACCAAAGCTAACATCTTTACTTACTATAAAGCTTACTAATAAGCACATTTACATACACTATTTCATCTTCACTTTCATTAACTTATTTTATATCCTTTTGCACTTATTGATGGAAAAATTGTACAACAGAATTCCAGTAACAGATACAAAATACACAGAGTGCAAGAGGAAGACATACAAAGAAAAAGAACATGTGCAAGATCAGTGATTTCAGATTTGCAAGGCACTATATTTAGCCTTGAATACACTGCTTCCTATTCTCATATAATCCTCAGAATAATTTTATGGGATAAATATGATCATCCCCACCTTTAAAATAGAACATCTGAGGTGCAGGTAAGTTATTCAAGGCTAAAGGGGAAGTAGGAGAGCAGTTTAATGTTCTGATATGAAATCATTGATGTGAATGCCCCTGGAAAAACATTTAGTTCAAGATAATTGGATCAAGAAATGTTTGTTTCCCTGCACAGCAAAAGAAACAATTAAAAATATAGGGGCTGGGAATACAGCTCAGTTGGTAGAGAGTACTTGCTTTGCATGTACAAGGCCCTGGGTTCAATCCCCAGCAACACACACACAAAATATATATATGAAGAGAGAATCTACAGAATGGGAGAAAAATCTCTGCTAGCTACTCTTCTGACAGAGGATTAGTATCTACAATGTATAAAGATCTCAAAACTTCACATCAAAAAAACAAATAATCCAATTAATGAATGGGCAAATGAATTAAACAGAAAATTCTCAAAAGAAGAAATACAAATGTCCAACAAATATATGAAAAAAATATTCAACATCATTAGCACTTAGGGAAATGCAAATCAAAACTACACTGAAATTTCATCTTATACCAGTCAAAATGGCAGTCATCAAAAATACAAACAATAATAAATGCTGGAAAGGATGTGGAGAAAAAGGAACACTTTTACACTCTTTGTGGAATTATAAATTAGCACAATCACTATGGAAATTAGCATGAAGGTTCCTCAAAAAACTAGGCATGAAACCACTATATGACCCAGTTATACCACTCTTCAGTGTTCATCCTAAAGAATTAAAGTCATCATATTACAGTGACACATGCATATCCATGTTTATAGCAGCACAATTCACAATAGCCAAACTAAGGAACCAGCCTAGGTGTCCATCAACAGATGAATGGATAAAGAAAATGTGTGGTCTACATATACAATGGAGTTTTATTCAGCTATAAAGAATGAAATTATGTCATTTGCAAGAAAATGGATGGAACTAGAGACCATTATGTTAAGCGAAACTCAGAAAGTCAAGGGTCATATGTGAAACTCATATGCGGAAGCTAGAGAGGAAAAAGGAAAAGAAAGGTGGGGAACAGGGATCTAATGAAAATCAAAGAGATCAGTAGAAAAGAGGGATCAGGGGAGGGCACTTTTGAAGGAGGGAAACAGCACTGGGGAGGTATATTGGCCAAATTATATTGTAATGTTGTGTGCATGTATGAATATGTAACAACAAATCACATCATTACATACAACTATAATAATGCACCAATAGAGCTGGGCGTGGTGGCGCATGCCTGTAATCCCAGCACTTTGGGAGGCTGTGACAGGAGAATCCCAAGTTCAAAGCCAGCCTCAGCAACAGCAAGGCACTGTGCAACTCAGTGAGACCCTGTCTCTACATAAAACACGAAATAGGGCTGGGGATGTGGCCCTGAATTCAATCCCCAGTACCAAAATAATAATAATAATAACAATAATAATAATGCACCAATAAAACAATGTGGAAAGGAAAAAAGAAAAAGAAATGTTAGCTTCCATTCTTAGGTGGAAGAGTAGAGACCTAAACAAAAACAAGGAAGAAAAAGACAAGCAGAGAATGAACACTAGGTGTCACTACCATACTCCACTCTGCTCAGGAGTTTATCTTTCAAACTGAACTCTCATTACAAATAGCTCTGACAGGCAAGCAAAAGATTAAGAGACTGTATAACTCAAGAATAACTTTGGAAATGATTATCATGACATAATGATATCATCAGCTTCTTCAATAAAAAGTAACCCAACACAACCTAAAATATAAAAATTTATAAAAATCAAACTCACTGCATTACACTATTTTTTAATCAACTTTATAATTATCTGGTAAAGAACATTCTTTTAATCATCTTACCTCATTTTGTACACACTGCCTTAAGAGGTTCTGCTTAAGTTCTTTTGCTTTTTCCAGTCCAGAATTTAATAGAATCTTCATTCCTGAGCCTACACCATCACAAATAGCACCCATGAATTCCTCCTAGGAAAAAATGTTTAAGCATTAACTGTTAAATTCAATTTTTAAAATATTTTTTTTAAATATAAGATAATTTAGTTATTATTAAGTTCAAATAAAGTTAGAATAAGAACTAAGAGTCCACTAGGAAATCAAATTGGCAGAACTATTATTTAGTATTCCACATATAACATGTAAAGAATATTTATCATCTTAGGGAGGACACTATTTTGCTGGAATACAGTAACATCCTAATATAACATTGTGTTTATTTTGGCATAAGTAGTTAAAATAAGCAAATATAAATTTTCTTGAATTACAGAATTTTTCATGTGTTGACTGGGTGAGAAAACCTTCCATGGTAGATGGCCATCATCAAACCAAGGACCCAAAAGGCAAAGTAAGGTTTGTAAAATCATCCAGTATATTTAATCAATTTAGACTGAAACAATTTTAAATCTTATTGCCAAATTAAAAGTACAAGATATTTTGAAAAATAAAATGCACCCATTTATGTTTAGTGACACTAAAATAAAAAAATCTCTAATGTTCTCTCTGATCAAGTCTTTCAAAACACACATTGATAAATTACCTGGATACTGGTAGACTTATTGCTACCATTTTCCAGAAAATACAGTTTGTTCCCTTTCAGAACTGCTAACTGTCCCACATAGTTAACAGCTTGTTGTACAATTTGGTTCACTTTATTTTGAGCCTCTTTTACCATTGATGAAATATCTGAACAGCATCCCTATAAGATAAAAACAGATCAGTGTGTCAGATTTATGAGATTGTAAAGGGGTGGTAAAGACTAGATAGTTGGTGGGGGTGTGGCTCAGTGGTATAGTATGTCCTTAGCAAGTGCTGGCTTCAACCCTCAACATCAAAAATAAAAAATAAACAATCTAAATAAAATAAATTCTGCATTTATTGACATAGTGACCACTCTTCAGAAACATGTGATAGATCCAGAAATATGCAGCCCTATGGCTACTGAAGGTGACAGTATGAATAAGATATAGACTCTCCTCTCTAAGACCTTACACATTAATAGGAGACACAGGGCAAGTGTAAAATAAGCAGATAAGATAGAATTGATAAGTCAATGCCAAAAGAAAGGAACAAAGTGGACAAAGTGGTGGCTTTTTTACCTTTCAACTTTTCCTGTCCTTATAAGCATCTAATAGTGTTTTCTTTTCTCAGGGGAGAAAGAAAAAAAGAGAGAGAAGAAGATAAAAATCCAAAACCTTCAAATAAAAAAGACTCTCATAACTAGAGAAAAACAAGGGAAAGAAGGCAGTGGAGGGATCAAATATCATAACTATAGGTGACATAAGTAGAGTAGAAGGTAGAGAATGAGAGGGAGGGACGGAGGGAAGGAAATGGGAGGAAACATGGATTGAATTTAACAAAATCATGCTGTATGCATATACAAGGTACCAAAGGGAATTTAACCTTTATATACACATAGAAAGTGCCAATCAAAAATAAAGGAGTGAAATGATTGATGATCAGTAAAGGGAGAGGAAGAGAATAGGGAGAGGGAGGTGGGGAGAAAAAGGATGGGGATGGGGATTGAAATCAAATTCCTTGCATGTATGATTTTGTCAAATGGACCCAACTACTATGTATAACTATAATGTTCTAATTATTTTAAAAAGCTAAGTAAACAAACATGTCCCTTGTATCTCAAAAGTGGGGGGGAGGCTTCCCATGTGCACTCAGAGCACGTATCCATAGGCATAGGGAAGCTTCTCATGACTGTTATTTCTGTTTGCTGCCCACTGTAGCGGCTCATAGAGAACTTCTCTTGGACTGCTTTCTGGAAGACGCTACAAGGTAAGGATTCTCAAACCATACTTCACTAGAAAGCGCAGTCACTAACACCAGTTTTGCCAGCTTCACATGAGATTTTCATGGGCTCAACTCAACTTCCTCTCTAAGCCACCCGCCTCTATCCGTGGTTCCTTATGTAAAATAGGTTGAAATCCATGTTAGGTTCAAGGTGATCTTCCCAGCTTCTCCAGTAGGTGCTTTCTTACAATTTTATTTCATTTGATAATCACAGCAACCCTGTCAGGAAGGCACTGCTATTCTTATTTTCTAGGTGAGAATACAGGAGACAAAAAATTAAGCAGTTTGCTCAAGGAGATAAATAAATCTAGCAAGGGTTCAAACACTGGATTCAAATGTCAACAGTGGGTTTCTGGTTTGTGTGTGTATTTTGCCCCTACTATTCTTGTACTGCATCTAAAATCTTAGAGCCAATTAAGCACACCTCGATCTCCTACGTCTATCACACACCATCCTTCGGCCAGATTCCTTCTCTAGGCCCAAGTCTAAGTCAGACCTTCAACTTTTGATTCATTAGTTTTGCTCTCTGGCCCTTCTCACCTTGCATTTCCATGGTTCCACACTCAGAGCTGCTTCTTTATCTACTACTTCACCACATCTGTTTGCAGTCCTACAATCACTCTATTTTCTCATTATCTATATCCAAAGTGATACTTCATCCAATGTAAATTTAAAATTAATTCAATAACACATATCCAAATGAGCATTATATAATGAGGCTTTGAGAAGAAAGATGCCCACAGTCTCTCTACTTTCTCAGAGCTTAACTTGGCTCATAAATAGCATATTAAAAGGTACATGTGAGCCAGGCACAGTGATGCATGCCTGCAATCCCAGTAGCTCAGGAGGCTGAGGCAGGAGGATGGCGAGTTCAAAAGCCAGCCTCAGCAACAGCAAGGCGCTAAGCAACTCAGTGAGACCCTGTCTCTACATAAAGCACAAAATAGGACTGGGGATGTAGCTCAGTGGTTGAGTGCCCCTGAGTTCAATCCCTGGTACCAAAAAAACAAAATAAAATAAAAAGGGCTGGGCTGCGGCTCAGTGGTAAAGTGCGGCTGGGTTCAATACCCAGTACCAAAAAAAGAAAAAGAAAAAAAGCAGCAGCAGCAGCAGCAACCACACTTGGCCTTTTCTTTGTCACATCTTCCATCCTGCTGCACTGAACTCAGGTGAAGTTCCATCACAGTAGACCATGAAATCAAGGGCCATGTTTTAGGTACAGCAAAAGGGCTGGAAAGAGCCTGGTTCCCACAGACTTTGTGGAGCAGAGCATCCATGCCTACCTCCAGATTTTATGAGAGAAAAAATAAGCTTTTGTCTTGCTTCTTCCTCATAGTCAAAGCTAATCTTACCTGATACAAGGTAAGCAAGAAACAAAACCACTTTCCTTGCTTCTATGTTAGCAGACTTCTGACAAATTCAGCATGAGCTGAAACTCAATCCATAGCCACAGCAAGACTGCTTTTCTCCCCAGTACCCTTTATTGAAGATCATCAGAGATTAATGGTAGAGTATGAACTCTGGGCCCAAGGCAGGATGGGTTCAAACACAACTTCATGTTCACATCTGACCAGTTACGTAACCCCAGATGGGCTATGTATCTTCCCAGAGCCTCCATTTATTTACCTATAAAATAGTGATAGCAGTACCCACTTGGGCGTTCTTATGAGGATTAAATGAGTTAATATCTATAAATCACTTAAGATCACTGGTACACAGAGAACCATGTAAGTCCTGGTTCAACAAATCAATTACAAACAGATCTAATTTTCAGAAGATACAAATAGTGAAAAGTCAGTAAATACTGAACAAATGAATGCATCAAATAATACTAAGGAATCAATTTACCTGTAAAAATAACTGTAAGTAGCCTCCCAGTTTTTTAACTTCTTGTCTCAATTCATCTTCAAGTGTTGCTACATCAGTACAAGGTAGAAAATCATTCAGCCAGTGTTTGATTAAAACCACAAGCTGCTCAAAAGCACAAACAATCTGGATAATAAGTGACTGGGCTGCTCGATCAGAAGAGAACACTTTGAAAGAAGAAAAATATTATTGGAATAAATAATCTCCAAATAAAAGAACCCACATATGATCACCATTAAAACATTTTAACACTTTAAAAGACGCCTGCCAGATGTGTCAAATGATCATTCAAAACAAAGTGTAATGTTCAGAAAATAACCATCATATAAGTTAGTAAAAGTAGAGGGGTTGCTTACAGTTATCTTGACTTTCTTCATCTTGTTCTTCATGAGCTTTGGAAATGGCAAACAGCCCATTATAAATTTTAAGAAAATTATTTATCAGGCTATCTGCTATAGTTTTTTCTTCATCATAACTCTGTCCAAGAAAATCTACTGATGAACCAATCAATTCTTTGCAAATTCCAGGGAGATATGATTCTGGTGAATTTGTACAAACGGTGCTTGATTTCTCCATTAAGCCTACATCAACAGAAAATAGTCATCATAAGCCTAGTTTTCTGGTACTATACTTTCAAATAAATGTATTAATGTAGGCATTTTATAGAATCATCAGCCAATAAATTCTAAATAGTATTCTTATTTCAATACATCCTTATTTCTATACACCAAAGTTAAAATTAGCCCCTTAATTGCACCAGTTCACAGGTTTAACAGCTCCTTCACCACAGGTAATTCAAACAGCCCATAAACCCATTGGTGTACTTACTCTATTATAAGGATTAATTTTCCTTAACCTCTGAGAAACTCTAAATTGATGAAATAATGACAATTATATAAAATTAGAAATGTGTTTAATTCATAAACTGGAAAAGTTGGCAACAATCAACTATATAAAAAGAAATGTCTCAGTACCTCTACTTTATAAGAGTTGTTTCTCAAGGTATACTATATAATCCAGATAGGCAATGGGCTATCTACAGTTAATACAGCATACCTCTGGGAGCTAGACTTATCTGATAGAAATATCAGCTCAAAGATGAGAGTTTGATGTGGAAAGAGGAAAAAAAAGAAAGTTACCAAATTCAAAGCTACAAGTCAATAGACTTCTCCTGAAAATTACTTTTGTAAGACATCTGACTCTCAAATAACAATGAACAAGTTATTACAAGATATATATCAAAATAAAATAATATATATTTTTATTCTTTCATATCTGGCTTCTATCACTCAGCATTATGCTTTGGTGATTCATCTAGTTTGCTGCATAAATCTGTCATTCCTTCATTTTTATTGTTGGGTAGTAGTCCACTGTTGGCAGGTAGTAAGCTGGTTTTGGTTTTATGGGGTTTTTTGTCTTGTTTTTTGAGATGGAGGAGTACTATGTTACGCATACTCCCCCGAACTCTAGGCTCAAATAATGCTTCCATGTCAGTCTCCCAAGTAGTTGAGACTAGGTGTTCATCATCACACCCAACTGGAAGTAGTTTTTAAAGTTTAATTATATAGGAAGGTCCACATACAAATTTATAGTGTATCCCCTCTTTTATATATAAGTTAATGTTATAAGTGAATATTGGTACAAAATAATTATTACAGAGAAATGCTTTCCATAACTTTTAAGTTTTTTGTTGTTCAGTAGTGCTGGGGATTGAACCCAGGGCTTCACACATGCTAGACAAGTTGTTTACCACTGAGATAGGCCCCTAAACATTTTTGTCAATTAATGTGAGGGAGGGCTGGGGATTGGCTCACTAGTACAGCACTTGCCTAGCATGTGTGAGGCCTGGGTTTAACTCCCTGCACCACAAAAAAAAAAAAGTAATTTTATAATAGATAATTGTAAATTATACAAAATTTACAAGGAACCAAAGAGTATGCAGTGGCAGGGAAGCCTCTTCGCCTATCCTGACCCCATTCCCCACACTCCAATGGATAACCAGCACTTTGGGAGGATAGAAATTATTCAGAGAAATCTTATTCACTTATAAACATCTACATATACATCCTGTTTTTTCTCTTCTTCATGCAAATCATAGCACGTAATATATAATCTTTGTGTTTTGCCTTTTTTAACTTATAAGGAAATAATTTTTTATTCACTTATAAACATGTATGTGTCTTCCACATTTGAATTGACGCTCTATTAAAAAGCTTTAAAATAAATCACAAAGTATAGAATCTGTCCAACCCACCCTCCTCATTTTACAGAGGAAATATAAGTTCTAGGAAATGAAGTGATCTGGACAAGGACACAAAACAAGTGGTAAATCCAGGAGTTGGTGCTTTTCTCACTATACAGAAAACTTGAAAAAAATACCTGATGAATGTGAAGAATGCAAATTCTGAACTGGGTGGACTTGCATGTCATGTAAACAACCAGAAATTCTTCTATTCTTCATCATACTCCGGCTCCTTTAAAAAAAATAAAAGGCAAACCATAAGATCAGTAGTTATATACTACAAGCAATAATATTACTAAGAATGTTTTTCTTTGAATTCTCTAAAAAAAATGAATATGCATGTGTGTGTTTTCCATCAAGGGCCAAATTTATTTGGATCACCACGTAAAAACTGTACTATTTATGGGCGTTGTTTAGGCATATAGTTAGTTAAAGAGAATAAACATTTATCAAGCACTATTATTTATAGGCTCTGGCCTATGGTGAAACATGGCAAACATGGCTTCTGGCCTCACTGAACTTAAAGTCCAAAGCAAAAGAAGAATTAGGCAAATAAGTACAATAAAGAGATGAGTGTCATGAGGGCACAGAGTGCTGCAGTAGGCCCTGGAGAAGAACTTGGCCTGGCCCAAGGGATGGGAGGGCCTCCTGAAGCAGTGACTCTGAAGGATGAGCAGGACTAGAAAACTAGGGGCAGGCTAGGGAGGCAGACATGAGAGTTGTGATAAGTTACGCATGTAAAAAAGTTCAAAAGGACTGCAGTTTGTGATGTGAGAGAGGGGCAAGGGATGAGGCTGGGTACTATTCTGGGGCCATCTTGAGATTGGCCTTGTATACCAATTAAGGAAGGTTGGATTTTACCCTAAGCATATTATTCAAGGAGGGACTGTAATGAGGGAAACGGTCCAGGTAAATACACGTCTAGGCACATATCTACGGCATGGTGCGCTCCCTGTGAGTCGTGGCAGGAGCTCGATGGAGGCAGTGATTCCATCCCCAACCACTCCGTCTTTTCCCTCAGCCTTTAAAAACACAGAAATCCCTCCCTTGCTTATGACTGGCTGTCCAGCTGCTACTCTCTTCTCTTAACTGATTTTCCAAAATGGAGCCTACTCTTTCGGCTCCTAGAAAAAGCCGTCTCCTTCCATGGTGTCATTCGTGTATCAACTCTCTAAACTTCAAGCCCAGCTCATTAGGTTCATTTGAACAGTGACCTAGATCTATGGGTCCTTTAATCTAAATGTGGATCTTTTGTTTTTTTCCTAACAAAACTTTCTACTACTGTTGATCGTTCAAAGAAAAATACTATTTGTTGAAAAGATTGTTAAACAAAAGCATTCTATCAGTAGTAGTCTAAATATTTCAAATATAAATCCCCCCATGAATTCCTACAAGAAAAACATAGAAATATGACTGAAAAGAGAAAGAAGAAATATCAATTCTCAAATATTACAGCATTTCTACTTAAGAGAAAAAAATTGTACATTATTACAGTAAGTCTTAACTGGGGAAACTGTTATTCTTGGAACACTATCATAGTTAAACAATGTTTAACCCCAAATAAAGAAAATGCTTGTCATGATCCTTTCAGGGAGTTTTTACTTAACCTCAGGGGAAAATTTACTTTTAACTGTCAACAGTACATATCAAAATTTATAGGCAGCCAAATCAGTCTATTTTATTGCAGAACAACTGTGGCATATCATTGCCGAGCAGCAGTTCTATAATTAAGAATCTGTCACTGTTTCCATTACCTGCAGGCATTCTCAGAGTTTGCAATTCTGTCATAAACATTCTTACAAGGCTGAAACTTCATACACAAGGTCTCAGACTAAGAGCAATTCATTTTTTTTAAATATGATACTTTTAAATTACAGAAGTTCTCAAAAATATCTCTGCCAAAAGAAAACACCTAATTTCAAAATCTTAGAAGATATTAAGAAATGTTGATTTTTCAGTAACATTTTAAACTTCTTTTGGTTTCCTATTATTAACCTTAAAGTCAGCAGGAAATAAGATGTAAATAGCCAACAGTTGGTAGGCTAAAAGTTTAGCACTCATCAATGCTCATATTGTAATCTATAATTCTAAATACATACCTGTTTCGCTAGTTTATGATGAAAATAATAAGAAACCTATAATCCTAAAGTCCAAAGGAATTCATAAATCCCTCTCTAAAGAATTTGTTGGTCTGGTTTAAAATTAATATTATTCTAGGTTGGTTTAAGTAGCCCAAGCCTCATATACCCAGTTCTATATATGGTCATGTTTTGCTCATTTTGGTGCCAGAGCCTATTCTATTTTGAGTTCTTAAGACAGACCTGTAGAAATCACTGTTTACTTATATTAGACCAGGAATCATATCTTTTGTTTTCTAAGATATAATTTTATACATATTAACCACTTGATAATAGTCCAAGCTAACATTTATTAAATACCTATCCACTGCAGTAGGATCTTTACACACATTTTCTCTAATCCCCATAACAACTTTGCAATGTCAACATTATCAGTTGTTACAGAGCACAGTTGTCACAGAAGTAGCAACAGCAGTAGCCACTTTATACATGTGTCCTTAATCTTCATGATAAACCCCTGTAAAGTAGCTATATATTGCTGTCTCCATCTTACAGATGAGAAAACTGATGCCTAAAGATGTGCGGTTACTTGCCCATGACTGTACCAAGCATAGATTAGATCCCAGGATTCTTACTGGAGACTGTGGCCTTTTTACTATTCTACTTTGTGAAGGTGCAGATATGTTCTCTGCACTGAAGGAGTGTCCTCAGTTTAAAGGACATGCTTTGTATTTTATTCAGGATAATGCTTGTGATGTTTTAGTAATTTATTACTGTAACTCAGCAGTTAGCATTTAGCAAATAAAACAGAAAGGAAAAAGTTTGCTATAAAGTAGCTATTTGTCTTTGAGAAAAATAATAAATGAGTTTAAAATAGAAAAATAATAAATGAGTTTAAAATAAGCATGGTCAAAAACATGCCAAGCAATATCTCATCCCAGAGACCTGAGAGGCTGAAGCAGGGGGATCACAAGTGCAAAGCCAGTCTTAGCAACTTAGTGATACCCTGTCTCAAAATCAAAAAATAAAATAAAAAAGGGTTAGAGGTGTAACTCAGTGGTAAAGTACACCTGAGTTCAATCCTCAGTACTGAAAAACAACCAAAGAGACCAAAAAAGGTTTAGAAACCCAAATGGATCTGACCTGCAGTTGAAGGCAATGAAATTAAGAAAAAACAAAAACAATTTAAATAGAAAGATACTGCTTTCACATATGCAATGGAGAGGCAACAGAGCAGTTAAGAGCTTTGGAGTCTCCCAGATTTTGACTTGAGTGCCAGCTCTTTCTCTTTTCACCTCTGTGACTTTGGACAAATTACTCAACCTCTTTAAATTCTTAGTTTCTTCATCTGTAAAATGAGGGGTAATGACAGTACACACACTTCATAGGTTCAGGGTGAGTACCAAATGAGATCACATGTGGCAAATATTCAATAAATGTTCTTGATAATGATGATGCTTCTGTTGATGGGTAAATACTGTTGACTTAACTCACATCCTAAAAATTCTCAAATGCCCCCTTCAAAGTTTGTTACTTTTTGCAGGAAATTAGATTTATGCTACTATAAGTTGCTTTTAAAAATTATACGATGAGGGCTGGGGTTGTGGCTCAGCGGTAGAGCGCTCGCTGAGCGCAGGTGAGGCACTGGGTTCAATCCTCACCACCACATACAAATTAATAAATAAAAATAAAGTTACGATAAAAAAGTCAACCTTTAAAAAATTATAGGATGAAATACTGAACATTTTTGTTCTTCTTCTAACAGACTGATAATATAATGACCTAAGTGCTATAATCTGGTCACTAACATACTATTCCACTTGTATTTCTAGGTTCCCTTCACAGACCTATCCACAATGACAATAAAGAGTTTTTTAAAAATAAGAAAATTATGTATAATTATAAAATGTAGCATATATCATTTTATATATGGTAAGTATAAATATATGTATGTGTACGTGTGTGTGTGTGTATCCAAAAAAAACATAAAAAAAGTCTTTACCTCCTTCTAGAAAATGAAGAGACTGGTGCATTTGTAATGTCAGGTTCCCATTCATCTTCAGGATCACAAAAGATATCTTCACCCCTGTTACTACTATTACTCTAAGAAAAATAAAATATATAGTTTCCTTTAATTATAAGAAAAAATTATTTAGCAACTAAGGAAAAAAATCTTATATACTTTGTTACATTTAAAATATAATATTAGCAAAATTATAGGTTACTTGATAAAAGTGAAAAAATAATAATCCTGACAAAATTAAAAATTAATCACATGATGCCAAGATTATATTGAAAGTGATGTACTGCTGGTGGGCGGTTCCAAGATGGCGGCCTAGACAGACGCTGCAGTCAGTCTCTCCAGAGCCAGAGATTGAAGTTGTGGAAACAATATCTCCCAGCCAGCTTCTGGACATCATCCTACAGCTACCCCCACAGGAATTTCACTTGCGCATGCAAGCAGGGCCACCAGGCAGCAGCCAATGCCACGAGCAGTGTGACTTCAGCAGCAAGTGGCGGTGGAGCTCAGCTGCGGGCGGCTCAGAGCCCCAGCCCAGGGCCCCTCCCGGGCGGGGCCTGCTTCTACACTGGGTACCTGGCTCCAGCGCCCACCCAACCATGCAGGGCCCCTAGCAGTTGCTCCCGTGGACACACGGCCCCAGCCGCTAGACACTGGGGAGCCCAAATTCAGGGTAAGAGTTGCTTCAGAGACCACAGCGGAGACAGCCCTGCCCAAGGGCAGCATGGCCCGCCGCAGTTCCGCTCAGAGCTCCTGTGCACCAGCAGGAGCCGCAGAGGGTCCAGATCCACCCGCAGGAACCTCCACGGGTATCCAGCTAAAGGTAGACTAGGGACTGCTACCTTGAGCCACTGGGGAGCCCAAATTCAGGGCAAGAGTCGCTCCAGAGACACCAGCACGAGGCAGCCCCACCCAAGGGCGGCCTGGGCCCGCCCCAGTTCTGCTCCAGAGTTCCTAGGGACTGGCAGGAGCTGCAGAGGGCCCTGATCCGCCCTCAGGAACCTCCACGGGTGTCCAGCTAAAGGGAGACCAGGGACTGCTACCTCTAGCCACAGGGGAGCCCAAACTCAGGGTAAGAGTCCCCACAGAGACCCTAGCTCGCGGCAGCCCCGCCCAAGGGCAGCCTGGGCCCGCCCCAGTTCCGCTCTAGAATTCTGGCAGGAGCCCCAAAGGACCCTGACCCACCCTCAGGAACCTCTACGGTTGTCCAGCCAAAGGGAGAGCAGGGTCTGCTACCTCTAGCCACTGAGGATCCCAAATTCAGGGCAAGAGTCACTCCAGAGACACCAGCACGAGGCAGCCCCGTCCAAGGGCAGCCTGGGTCCACCCCAGTTCCGCTCCAGAGTTCCTGGGGTCCAGCAGGAGCCACAGAGGGCCCAGAACCACCCTCAGGAAACTCCACGGGTATCCAACTAAGGGTTGACCAGAGTCTGATTGCTACCAGCCACAGAGGAAGGCACACCCAGGGTAAGAGTGGCCTCCAGAGACCCCAGCGTGAAGAGGCCCCACCCAAGTGCGCTCTGGGCCCGCCTCAGTTCCGCTCCAGAGTTCCTGTGGTCAGGGGAGACAGAAGACCCAAAACCACCCTTAGGGAATGTCAGGGTGCCCAGCTGAAGGCAGACCAGAGCCTGCTAGCCTCTAGCCCCAGGGGAGCTCACACTCACTGTAAGGGTCACTGTAAGGCACACAGACTCTCTAGCTTGTGACTCTGCCTAAGTGAGACCTGAGCCCACCTCTAGTTCCGCTCCAGAGTTCCTGTTCACCAGCAAGAGTGCAAGAGAGGGGCAAAACAGCCCTCAGGGGCCACCTCAGGAGCCCAGCCAAAGCCACTCCCACTGCCCTCTAGAGATACGTCCATTACTTCCGCCACCAACTTTAGTGACAGTAGTGCCCATCTGGGGACACTGGGAGAACAGAAGTAGCTCCAAGGTGAGACACAGGTAATCTGGAGTGCCAATACAAGATTATAGGATAGAAGCTGCAATACCTCAGATTGGTATTTCAAGAAAAGAAGATACACAATCAACATGAAAAAACAAGGGAAGAAAGTACCCCAAATAAACCTGGATACCACTGTAACAGAATCCATTGACAGCACAGTTGATGAAATGTCAGAGAAAGAATTCCGAATGTACATAATTAAAATGATCAGCGAACTAAAGAATGACATAAGTGAACAATTGCAGGCAAAAATTTATCAAGCCAACAAAGAAATAAGAGAGCAAACAAAGGCAACCATAGATCATTCTAACAAAGAGATAAGAGAACAATTACAAGTAGCAAAAGATTACTTTAAGAAAGAGCTAGAGATCGTGAAAAAAAAAACAATCAGAAATTCTTGAAATGAAGCAAACAATTAACCAAATAAAAAACTCAATAGAAAGCATCACCAGCAGACTAGGTCACCTGGAAGATAGAACCTCAGATAATGAAGACAAGATATACAATCTTGAAATAAATTTGACCATACAGTGAAGATGGTAAAAAATCATGATAAGAACATACAAGAAATATGGGACAGCATCAAAAGACCAAATCTAAGATTTATTGGGATAGAAGAGGGCGCAGAATTTCAAACCAAAGGAATGCACAATCTCTTCAATGAAATAATATCAGAAAATTTCCCAAGTATGAAAAGTGAAATGGAAAATCAAATACAAGAGGCTTACAGGACACCAAACGTACAAAATTTCAACAGATCTACACCAAGGCACATTATAATGAAAATGCCCAACATACAGAATGAGGATAGAATTTTAAAGGCCATGCGAGAGAGGAACCAGATTACATACAAGGGGAGACCAATTCGTATCTCAGCAGATTTTTCAACCCAGACACTAAAAGCCAGGAGATCATGGGATAACATTTTCCAAGCCCTAAAAGACAATGGATGCCAACCAAGAATCCTATATCCAGCAAAATTGAGCTTCAGATTTGATGACGAAATAAAAACCTTCCATGATAAACAAAAGTTAAAAGAATTTACAGCAAGAAAGCCTGCACTACACAGCATTCTTGGCAAAATATTCCATGAGGAGGAAATGATAACCAACAATGAAAATTTACAAAGAGAGGAACTACACTAGAGGAAAGACCATTCAAAAGAGAAAACTACTTAAGGTAAAAACCAAAAACAAACCAAAATGACTGGAATTACAAATCATATCTCAATAATAACCCTGAATGTAAATGGCCTAAATGCACCAATTAAAAGACATAGACTGACAGACTGGATTAAAAAACAAGACCCAACAATATGCTGTCTTCAAGAGACTCATCTCACAGGAAAAGACATCCACAGACTGAAAGTGAAAGG
>PVHX01024342.1:0-24200 GCA_004024805.1 Geosciurus inauris
AGGATCACCCCCATCACCACCACCATCACCACCATCAACACCAGATCACCTCCAGCACCACCACCATCACCACCACCAACACCAGGATCACCTCCATAACCACTGCTATCACCACAGCCAATACCACCATCATCACCATAGCCATAACCACCACCATCACCACTGCCAATATTACCACCAACACCAGGATCACCTCCCCAGGGAGCCATGTCCCAGGCCCAATCCCTGCTCTCTGATTTTCAAATCTGAGAGCAGTCAGGATGAGCATGTGGACAAATCTTTGCCTTCCGGCCACTTCTGCCCCAGCCCCGAGCTCCCTGCCACAGGCTGCCTTTGCCTCTGAGCCCCTCCTGGTCTGTTCCTTTGCCTGGAGTGCATTTCTCTCATCACCTCCATGGTGATGCTCAGCTGGAGAGCCAGCCCTTCCCGGAGGAGCTTCTTGCCCGTCTGGGCTGAGGGCCTTTCTCGCTGCCCTCCCTCACCTGGAGCACCCAGGGGTTCACCAGTCGAGTCGTGCAACCTGTCCTCCTGCCCCACTGGATGCTGGGCTCCTCGAGGGCAGGGCTGAGTCCTCCTCAGCTTTTTGTCCTTGGCACAGGCCTGGCTCCGAGGAGGAGCTCAAGAAGTATTGGCTGAATAAAAAGATGTGCGTTTGGTGAATACGCGTGAAAAACTGCAAATCATGAATCAAAGAGCTTTTGGCAGGGAAGGAGAGGGGGAAAGCCCTGTACTCATCAGGGTGGCGCTGAGGAGAGCGACGGGGAGTGACATGGAGGGGGATGAGGGTGGGGGCTCAATATGACTTCCCGTGGGAGCCGAGGCCAGACTCATACACTCCGCCAGCCAAGGACTGCATCTCAGACCACAGCCACGGGGGCCGGGTGTGTGGGGGACGTGGGGTCAGAGGTCAACTGCCCACCAGCCTGGCCCTTTCCTCTAGGACCCCTAACCTGGGGGAGGTGGAGGAGGAGGTGGACCAGGCCCCTTGCGACCCGGCGCACGGTGGCCTCTGCTCGACCCCTTTAAGACGGCGGCGTGGCTTCCCTTAGCTTGTTGAAACTGTTCAGTTTTCGGACAGGACAGGGGAGGGGGGCGGGGGGAGGTCACACCTGTTGTGGAACTTGAGAGAAGGCTTATTTATAAATGTTCAGGGCTCGGGATTCTTGCGGAGCTGATGTCCGGAGGGGAAGGTCACCAAAATGCTTGTTTATAAAAGCAACAGCAACTGGAGCACCATAAACGGGCTAAACGATGAAATTAACAAGCGGACGGGGCGGGGCACGCGGGCCAGGCCGGGCCTCGCTGGCCTGGGCGCCGCCACTGGGCAGAGCCCCAGGCTGCCTCCAAGCCAGGTCCCTCCCTGCCCTGGCTGTCCTGCCTGCCCCCCAGGCCCCAGCCAGGCTCCGGGGCCACCCCCTCCCAGGCCGTCCTCCTCGTGCCCCCACCAGGACACGTTTCAGGTGGTCACTCCTCCAGGGCACAGTTCTTACTGTGCCATCCTGGTGAGGGCTGTTGCTTGATCACCCCCAAGGTGGGCACTTCTGTGCCTCCCCAGACCCGTGAATGTAGCAAGTTTGGTAGATCAGGAGTGTTTTCTTTCTCTCTCTCTCTCTTTCTTTTTTTTAGCTCACGGAGTCCGGACTACGGCCTCCAGCCTGCCCGAGGAGGGTGGGCATTGCCCTGTGCCCACCCTTCCTGGGACTCTCTGTCCAGTTCCCAGTTTCAGGAAAGCCACGTTCTCTGTGAGTGACTGACGGCTGAACAGGTGGCTTCTGGGGTAGAGAGTGTCAAGTGAACAGAGCGAGAAGTGGCCCTTTTACGGTTCACTTTCGCTGCTGCCCGACCTTGGCTGCTGACAGCTCCAGGGCCTCCCCCTGGCGAGGGTGAGGGCGAGTCAGGCCGCCCACCCTCAGGCCCCACACTGGCCCCCTGGCCCAGCAGCCAGGGAAGGCTGCATACATCCGGGGCGAACGTGGGGACAGGCACTCAGCGTGTGACCGTGCACAGGCTCCCTGGGCCCCGGCTCTGGCCTCTCATCTCTGGCACATGCAGAGACCCCACGGCCCTGCACTGCTCTCTCCAAACCTTTTCTCATTCCTAGATAAACAGCTCTTTTTGTCTTGCACTTTCCCTCTTCCTCTTTCTCTCTGTACCTCTCTTTCCCTCTCTCCTCCCTCCTCTGGCTTGGCCTCTCTCTCTCACAGAACACCCACCCCAGTACATGGCCTCTGTATGCTGGACCGCCCGTCCTCCAGCGTCAACGTCGTCGTCAGATCTATTTTCTGCCTCAGCCTCACCACTCAGAATTTCTGAGAGTAGCCCTGCTTCAGCCTGGCCCCCTAGCTGTGGGCCTGTGAGCACGGCGGGCAGCTCTCTGGGGCCTGGTGTCTCTGGGAGGCCACGGAGGACTCGCTCCCCCTTGCCCGCCTGGACACACAGGCTGAACAGCTCGGAGGACTCTTGGCACGACTTGGGAGCTGGCTGCCAGCCTCTCACCTCTCTCTGGCACTGGAGCCTGTGAGGGCCTGGGTTGGAGAGCTGGGTGACCTGGCACGGAGAGGATCATGGTAGTGGACCAGGGCTGCAAGGGGTGGGGGCCAGTTTTTTGGTTTTTTTTTATCATCCTTGGCTCCTATAACTCATTGCCCAGGAGGACGTGACACTCTGGAAACCTGTTTAAATACCAGGGTCTAGCCCTCCATTCATGGAGAAGGGGTACCAGGGCCCCCTTTAGTCCCTGAGGAGGGACAATCAAGCTGCTCTGGGGATGCTTCAGTTCCAGGGGTTCAGGGTAGGGGACAGAGGCTGCCAGGAGGTGAGGAGTCCCAGGCACCTGGGATGAGAAATGGGGGACACCTAGTCTGGAAAGTCTCAGCACCTCACTCCTATGCCCAGAGAGGATCCCAGCTTCCCATCAGATCCTCTCACCAGCCCCTGAATCTATAGGGAGGTAGGAAAGGTCATTCCAGTGACTGAATGGGGACAAGACCCTCAGTAGGGCTGGGCAAGCAGCATGAGTGACATGCATGTTGTTCCTGAGGCCCAAGGCAGAGGCAAGTTGGATCCCCCACCTGAACCCCAATTTACATACCCTTGTCCCCCACTTTTCTGCATGGATCTCATTCAATCACTTACTCTTTGGGCAAATATTTATTGAACACTACTGCGTACCAGCACCAATCCAGGTACCCGGTTAAACCTCCAGTCCGGAAAGAGGGGCAACAGCAACCAAGAAAGCAAACCTTGTCTTAGGAATGAGGGCACTGGAGGAGGCTGGGCCCTGCTGTGGTGGAGGTGGACAGGGCCTCCTCAGACAGGAGATGCCAGAAGACTTGAGACCCTTCTTCCAGCCAGGAGCACTGGACTCACCTGTAATCCCAGCAACTCTGCAGGCTGAGGCAGGAGGATTTCAGGTTCAAAGCCAGCCTCAGCAAATTAGTGAGACCCTCAGCAACTTAGTGAGATCTTGTCTCAGAATACAATAAGAAGGACTGGGGATGTGGCTCAGTGGTCCTGGGTTAAAAGATGTATATATACATATATTCTCCGTCCATCGTGAAAGCACCTCCTCTCCAGGTAGGAAGCAAGGAGCCCACACTATCTCCTCACAGACTATGGGCAGATCCATCATGAATTAATAGTTAGGGAAACTTCAGCACTTAACTTGCTGGAAGACCTACCTGTCTCATGAACCCTGACATTCATCTCTGTGTGTGTGATCTCTTTTTAATGGACAGAACAATCTAGAGGCAGGTACCAGTAAAGCAAAACCTTTAAAGATGAGGAAACTGAAGCTCAGAGAGGTGGAGTGTTTGGTTTAATGTCACGTAACTTGTGGAGGCAGGACCAGGGCCCACGGGCAACCCCCTCTCCTAACATCCACAGTCCCAGATTCCCTTCCCATTTAAACTGTCTCTGGCCCTAGAAAAGAGGCAGCAGCCTCTGCCTTGGGGGTGGAGCAGGAGGAGTTGGAGGAAGAAGGTTTTGCCCCCCTTTATAAAGCACTTGTTCCCTGTGAAGCCCCCTAGACTGGGACACGAGGCCCTCTCATTTTCATCGCTACTGTGGACCACAGGCCACATGATTCTCTAAATGCTCTCAGCTGGCTGTGACTTCAGGCCCCCAACCCCTCCTGGCTTATGGCCCTCTAGGCACTCTGGGTACTGGGAAGCCCCACCCAGGCCCCCTTCCCACTGTCCTCTCCAGACACCAATGGCACACGCAGGGCAATTACCCTCAGCCCCCTGCCCGAGGCTGTCATGGAGGTCCCCATTCCCAGTGATTTGGGGGGAAGGGGGTTATTACAACTCACAAAACCTTAAATTAAGAATGAATAAGAGAAGCGTCGCATGCCACTTCTGAAAGGCTGCCAGCCCAGGCTGGGTGGGTGACGGGTGTATTATGCTCTGCGTGGTCGACAGAGGAACTGGTGGATGAGTGGATGGGGTGAAGACAAAAGTCTCAGCTGGGACCTGTCCCAGCAGGGGCCCGGCACATACCCAGAGTTTTGCCTGCTGGGTGTGGACAGCTAGACCCCAGACATCTCCTACAGCTATGGGTTCGCCCGAAGCACAAGTGAGACTGGGTGTGGTATTGGGAGGGATGGAGGTCTCCCTGGGAGTCAAAGCAGAGCCTGAAGGTTGAAAAGGAGCTAGCCAGGGGAAAAGCAAGAAGGGCAGCAGCCCAGGCAGGGAGACCAGTTTGTGCCAAGGTCCTGGGGTGGGGGGTCATGGCACATGGCAGATAAAGAGCAGGAAATCAATCTGGAGAGGAGGGAGGAGGGGGTGGCGCTGCTTTACCACTGAGCTGCCCCCAGCCCTGTCCTGCAAGATCTTTCTGGCCACAGTGGAGATGGTAGACTGGAGCGGGCAGGGAACTTTGTGGACACTTCTGGAGGCCCATGCCGTGGGTCTGGAGAGATGGTGGTGGCATGGACCAGGGGGGCATGAGCAACGGGGAGAAGCACACAGACAGGAAGAAGTGATGTTGGGGATCCATCTGTCATGGTGACGAGCGTGAAGGAAGGGGTGGTGGAAAGGACAAAAGTTGGACCTGGGACACGTGTAGCTTGGAGAATCTCAGGGCCACTTACCTAGATGGGAAAATCGGGACAGGGGACAGATTTGGGGGTGAAAGGAGATAAACGGTCCGGGTTGGGACATGAACACCCTCCCTTCCTGCATGTCGCGCCTGGCTCACGTGGTGCTGTGGAAGGGGGGCCTGAGGCTCGGTTCTGCTGCTCCCCAGCTGTGTCACCAGCCTGTCCTTTGACCACCACAGGCATTAGTTCCCTCCATGGCAGGCCAGCTTGTGAGCCTGAGAACAAATAGGAAGCATTTTGGGGCAACATGATTCTCATCCTCTTTGGGCCTCAGTTTCCCCAACTTGGGTCTGGGATGATAGGCTGGTTCAAAAGGGGCTCTGCTTCCCTTGGAAAGGGGCAATGTCCAAGGATGCAGGCTCTCAGCCCACCACCGGGAAAGGGGCATGTCAGCCCAGACTCAGGGGCTCTCCAGAAGGTTAGGCCCAGCCTGTCACTCATGCTTGGCTGAACAGGAGGGTGCCACCCACCAGCCGCCCTGCCTTCTCCTCCGCCAGAGCTTGGAGGTGAGGGTGGGAGGCCTAAGCCTCTCTCCTCCCAAGTCCCACCCCCTCGCCTATTCTCAGGCTGGCCCTGTGCCTCCTACAGCCCTGGTGAAGCGGCTGGTGACCAGGCCAACATCCCAGGCCCCTGGGGTCCTCTGCATTCCTGGTTTCTTCCTTCCTGCACACGTCTCTCAGACCTATGATAGCCCTGAGCTGGGCAAAGCAGCAGCTTCAAGGTCAATGGAGATGAGATCACAGGCAGGGAATGATAGGATGGAGACCCCTGCCAACCCCTATGGGAGAAGAGGCCAGAGAGGGGTCCCTCTGAAGCCCTGAGACCCTGGGCAGCAGGGGCATGGGGGAAGGAAGGAGAGAGCAGCCCCTTCCCCCAGCCAGCAGCCCTGGGCCGCTGCTCGTATATCTGTCCCTGGATAATGTATATCCAGCTTATGGAAAATATTCATAATGCTCCTTACACCAAACTGGCCCCCTTCCATAGTGCGTGATCTAAAATTAAATCCATTTCAAATATACAGTAGATCGAGTCAAGCTAATATAAATGAAACATGATTAATAGGCAGAACACTGTCCTCCTCAGCAGGCACGTGGGGGCAGGGCTGGGGCCACCTTGCCTCTCCTTCCCCAGATCCCCCAATACCCCCCCAGGCCTCCAAGCACTATTTTCATCCCCAGCTCCCCTCCCTCTAAACCTGAAGTATGGACTGATTCTGGAATTTGCTCAAACTGTGAAGGGCAAGGCCAGGCGGTTAGAGCAGAGCGGCTGCATGGACTTCAGTCAGAACAGAGCCAGGCCGGGAGGGCAGGCTTCACTTCTCAGGCCCAGTTTTCCCATCTGTGCTATGGGCTGTTGCAGGTCCTGCTTGGTTGGATCGCTGTGAGTGTTAAGTGAGGTAAGAAGGTGAGTGAGGCGTCCCATGAAGACAGTGAACACTATTAAGTTCACCCCCAGAGGTTGGCTCCCTCGGCCCCCTCCCCAGTCCCCTTAGGAATGGGGCTCTGTCCCCCACGGGCCCCCAATCAGCCGCAGAACAAGGGCCAGCCAGAATTCCTGCCATTGCAGGGATATGCTTGGTGGGTTATTTTTAGTGCGTTGGCAAGTGACTCTGTTACTGACCAAATGTTCCCACATTGGGGACAGACTCTGCTAAGAGGGCACTTGTGGGCTGATCCGAGGTGGGAGGGGTGTTTGCAGTCTGTCTCCAGGGACTTCATATGTGTCCTTTATACACACACATCTGAACGCGGGCTCCGGGCCATCGCGGGAAGCCCTCGGGTGATCAGGGAAGCCTGCTCGCAGGGACTTTCTCTGCTTCCCATCCAGGCCCTCCAGCGTCTTGCACTTAGGATGCTCCTGGGTGTATAACAAGCAACAATGTCACCTTTGGAGAGCTCTCCACGTTCCTCCTTCAGGAAAGCCCCCGGCTCCCACTGGTGGAGTGTGTGCGCCCGCGCATGCGCCTGTCTGCTCATTGCCCTTCTGGCAGTGTCTTGCAGCGGGTATGGGTGCCCCTTCCCACCTGCCTGGGCCCCTCGGTCTCAGGTTTCTGGCTGCTTCAGCTGCACACTACAATGTCCATCGCTGTGTCCCCAACTCTGTGACCTTCCCCAACCTGGGAACCTCGGCTTTTGTGCAAGCCCATGAGAGTCACGGGTGTCGTCATCCATCCATCCATCCATCCATCCACTCACCCTGTGCTGTTTCTTTCCTCTCCTCCCCGAGGTTGCACAAGGGAGAGCTCCGCGGGGTGGGAGGGCCTTTTTCCTCGCCATTGGCCATTTGCTGCCTGCTTCACCGGGCGTGTGGGGCGCGTGTTTGCATAAAGTGGATGCGGGCTGCAATTCCGTGATGAATTCTATGAATACTAATCTGCTACTACCCTTGACCTTGGGGTCACCGAAAGATCAAAACCAAACCATTTAATATTTTCCTTTTGCAGATCAATAGAAGCATAAATTCCCCCTCAATGACAAGTATAATTTCAAACAGATCTATAGAAGGCACGCCTGCATTTCAGCCGGGGACGCTCACCGCCGGCTTCGCCTTTTGGGGAGCAGACGAGGAGTTTCTTGCCTTTTCTCCCATTGAATTTCGTTTTGCCTTTTTTTTTTTTTTATGGCTCTGAAATGCTATTTTCAGCAGCTGCTGTCATATAAATATCTCTTGTTTTTCTTCTCCTCTTTCCCTCCTGGTGAAAAGGGCAGGGGACCTATTGAAAATTCCGCTTTATCTCTTTCAGTCGGGTTCAAGTACAGGTCGAATAATCGATCCCTCCTCCTTTTCTTTTTTAAGTTTCCTGTCGTTCTTTTTGGCCAGATCAGCAGCGGAGAGAAATCAGAAGGGCAGCTTGCTTCATGTAGATCTTCTCAGAATGTCTCTATTGCTGCATTTGTGGGCATGGTGGTGTGTGCAGGAGTGTGATCTGCAAGCGTGTGTGTGCGTGCATGTGCGTGCGTGTGTGTACCTTTGTGCACCCGACAATATGCATTTCAGTGCAAACTCTTGCCCAGAACTTGAAGAAGGAGAAACAGAAGATCACCAAAGAGAAAAAGTTAAGGGCTGAGATGGGCACTGTTAACCCTTCCAGGGCTCCAGGCAGAGCTGAGGTGGGGCTGGGACCGCTTCCCGGCTGGACCCGCTGTCCTTCCCTCTGCCAACCACGTGGCCACTCTGTGAGCGCCTTCCCAAAGCTTTTGAGTCTTTTTTTTTTTCTTTTTCTTTTTTTTTAAATACAACTCTGAGAAGGGAAAAAAAAGATGTGAAAAGAAGAGAGAGGGGAAAACAGGAGGCAGGGTGGGGGAAGCAAAAGAAAAGAGAAAGAGAATTAAACCATTAATCTGCCTGGATTTTCCACTTCACAGAGTAATCAGTTTGGAAGTGACTGAAATAAAGTGGAATGTACGATTGCTACCACTTCCTCCCTCCAGTCCACATTTCTTATTTACAGAAAAGCCAGGAGCCAGGGAGGCATCCTCCCTGCCCCACACAAAGGCCCCCAATGTCAGCTCCAGGCGGGGACAAGGACCCCAGCCCTCAGCCTCAGCTGCCCGCTGCCTCAACACCAGTGTGGCATCTGCCCTGAGCTGGAGGTGCAAAGCCAAGATGATTTAATTTATAGAAAGGACAAGGATGTCGTGTAGCAGATTTAATCATCGGAGAGTTTAAAAAAAAATAAGGACCGGGCTAATGTCGTAATTTACATTTCAGGATAATAAAGAGAGAAAGACAGAAAAGGAAGGGGCCCATAGCCTGCATGAGGGAGTGAGGAGGGAAGGCTGGCCAGGGGGCCATAGGAGCCCAATAGATTTGCCTGGAACACCAATAAATTTAAAAACAAACCCAGAAAGCTAAAGACAGCCCCTGGAATGCTCTGGGAAAATGCACCATCGATTTTAGACTTGATCTGCATTTTGTATTTTAATAATGCTCTCTCTGTCTTTCCTTTTCTCTCTCTCCCTCTCTCCTTCTCTCGCTCTCTCTCTCTTTTGCAAAATATAAAAGCTGATCTGATAAATATTAATTTGAACCATCATAATGTATTTGAAAATTCCAGCTAAAATGTCACCACATGGAACATTAATGTAATATTTCAAGGCCCTGAGAGCAATACTCATATTGATTGCATTTATTTCACTCTAGGGAGGAGAGATAATTCTTCAATGTGGGACACATCTGGGAGCCAAGAAGGCAGAGGCTGAGGGAGAAATGCAAAATTATATATGGTCATAAAAAATACAAAACAGGAAATCTTTCCCCAAAACTCTGTCCTCATCGGTGGCATCCCACACCCAAACTTGCCACTTTCATTTCCCAGCATAACACGGGGCAGCAGAAAGGGCAATTGCCTGGGTACCTCTGGGGTGGAGGTTGCCGGTTAGAAGTTGGGCGGCCTCTCCTGACCCCACCACATAGGCCCTGCCTTGGGGCTGTCAAGGGCTCATGGGAAGGTGCTGAGGCCCAGCTGGGCCGGACAGACGAGGGACTGGTCCAGCTGGGGCCTATCCTGGTTCAGCTGCTGAGCTGTGGATGCGCAAGAGCTGTGGGGTCTGGAGAGAAGAAGGAAGGAAGAGGAAGGAGGGTGGAGAAGAGGAGAGGAGCCTTTGCAGACCAGGAGGAAGAAAAGAAAGAAGAAAAGGAGGAAAGACTCCAAGACAGGAGGAGGGGAGATGAGAGACTGGAAGGAGCAAGAAAGGAGAGACAGGGGAGAGGAAAGAGGAGAGAGGGACAGAGAGGAGACAGAGAAGGAATGGGGAGAGGAGGAGGAGGAATGGGGGTGGAGGTGGGGGGCACGGCTGTCTGGAGTCCCAGCTCCTCTCCCTGTCATTAAAGATATTGATGTGCTCAGGCGTCAACGAGTCTTTGCACAAGTGGAAGGAAACCCGATGCTGGTGGTGACCCTGAGCCCACGCCCTCTGATTCCCCTGCCCCCCTTCCCCAGAGCAGAGGGCTGGGAGGTGGGCAGCAGAGCCCCCATGCAGGCTGAGCTGCTCACACTCCACCATCCCAAGTTCCCCTGCCCAGCACCTGGACCAGGAGTGGGAAGGGGGCACCTGGAACCTGCTCTCAGCGCCCTGTGCCCAGAGCTCAGGGGTGGACTGGCACCAGCAGCACCTGTGGCCCAGAGTGGCTGAAGGGAATGGGGTGTCGCCAGGCCTCAGTCCACATCGGTCTCATCAAGACCCTCCGCCCTGCTTCCAGGGTGGGTGTGGGTTGGGAAGAGCTGACCTTTACAGTACCCCTAGAAGGCCAGGATGAGGCAGGGAGAGACCCCAGAGACCCAGGGACTGGTCAAGGTCAGGCTCATCTTTGTCATTCAGATCCCTGCACAAATGTCACCTTCTCGGAAAGCCCTCTCTGACCAACGGGGAGATCCCCCCCACATACCAGCGTTTTATTTTGGCAGAGCACTGTTTCCTAGAATTATCTTAATTATCTGTTTACACGCTTTTCCTGTCTTCCTCCCTACTTGGAGATTAAGTTTGAGGGCGTAAGGACCGTGCCTACTTTGCTCACCACCCTGTCCCTACATGGCACTCGTGGCGATGTTAGCTGACTTGGTGGATGGATGGAAGACGGACGGACGGACGGACGCTAAAGCCTCTGCCCTCACTGAACCAGCCCCTCGGCCTGAGCCCCCTCCGGGACGATGTGACCCAGCGTCGCCCCCACCCGGGCCGCTCCCCGCCCCCGCCGCCGCCCGCGGCTGCGCCCCCCGCCTCCCGGAGCCGTCATTCGCGGAGCTGCCACAATATTGTGAAGGCTCCGCGCTCCCGCTCCGCGGAGCCCGCAGCCCGCAGCCCGCGCGGGGGAAGGCGAGGGAGGCGGGCGGGCGCGGCGATGAATAATGCATGACCAAGGCGCCCCCTACCGGCGGCCGCGGGCAGCGCGGGACTCGGCCCGCCGCGCCCGGACCCAGCGGGACCCGGCCGGACCCAGGACCCGCAGGAGCTTCGCCTCCCAGCAGCGCGCTGTCCGCCCGCCCGCCGGCTCCAAGCCCAGGGACAGCCTAGCGTCCACCGCAAGGCTGAGTCAGGGAGGAGGGAGAGGCTGCCCAGAGCCAGCAGGCGGAGTGGCCCCGAGTGGGGTGCGAGGGGATGGCGAAGGCCACCGCTCTCACCGGGCCGTGGGCTGGGCCGGGAGTGCCGCCTCCGGCAAGGACAAGCCTGGACAGTGCTGCAGCGGAGAGAGCAGGCACGGGGCTTACTGCTTTATACAAAGAAGTGCAAACAATTTCGCAAGTGTTTGCAAGTTTCTGTGGAGTATTTATAACATTGGGATACGTTTGGGTTTTCTTTTTTTACGTTAAAATACTATACAGGAAAGCCCAGTATATGTGGATATCTGCCATGAGGAAAGGATCCTCCAGGTGCCTTCCCCCGGGCTTCTCGGGAAGAGGAATGGATCTTCAAGGCCACCTCCTGGGTGGTGGCAGAGGATGGGGTGTGGCTGATGGTCAAGACCAACGTGCCTGTGATCTCTGGGGTCCATGGCTCTGGTCCCTGCTCTCCAGGCCCGCCACTGCCTGCTAACAGGCAGGTAATAAGGAGGCAGAGGTCCTACCCGCCTTCAGGAGCCATTTGACCTCCCAATCCCATAGGCCCCTCGGGAAGCGGGGCCATGGCCTCATGGATTCTCGCTGAGAACCGATTCTAATGATACCCCCACCCCCAGTGGTCCTTGCTGTCACCTGACCACTGCTCAGACTGAATAAGCCAGTGGGAGGGGTGACATCACAGAGGCTGGGAAGCATCTCCAGGCCATCTGTTGAGCACCTGGTGAATGCTGGCTCACACTGGGATCCCTAGTCCCAGCAGTTCTGCAAATTAGGGCTGTAAGCCCTGTGATACAGATGATAAACCAAGGCTCAGAGAGGTATAGTCATGGGCCCAGGATCACACAGCTCCATTTAAACAGGGCCTTCTCCTCTCAGAGACCTAGGCTGGGATGGGCCCAGAGGCCTGGAACAGGAAGGAGAAACTCCATCCTTTCCCCCAGACGTTTCTATGTGCTGGGCCCTGGACCCCTCCCCAGGAAGTCAGGCCACCCCTCCAGCTGTGCACTAAGCCCTGCCCATCAGAGCAGTACTAGTGTGGGTCACAAAAAATGAGTTACAAATCCCACTGCCCTGGAAGCCAGACTGATAATATAAATGCATAAAGTGGACCCCACACATGGGAAACACATGGTCCACAATCATTTTCCAAATAGTTTTGTCTCCTAGGGAGACAACTGTTCAGGTGATACCTGGCAAACACTTAGCAACCTTTGCTCTGGACTCTTGCCCCCTCCAGCCACGCCTGGAGCCCAGCCTGGCTGCCTTTGCTTAGCTCTGCTCCTGCCCTGGGAAGTTGACCACTCACAGCCTCTGCTTCTGTGAATGTGCCTGTGCCACTGGGGCTGCGGGGACCAGATGAGACTTGGGATGAGCAGGGGCTCTGTAAGGCAGCCCAGGGGCCTCTTGGGTAGTTTTGGTATAAGACAGGATCCTCATGCCTCCCAGCTTACAGTGACTTTTAAAATTTGAGTTTCCCTGAAGCAAACCAAAGATTTGTGTGTGTTTATTTGGGAAGGACCCCCAAAGTAAAAGGAGGGAGATGTCTGGTACGTCAAGAAGCAGTCCCCAGGGGCAAGGAGGCCTGCTTCTCCTGGGTCCCATAGGACTGCAAAGCACACCTGCAGAATCTCCTGAACCATTGCAGCTAGATATTTTCCCACCAACTCCCACCCGTCATTGATTAAAGGTCACAGAGGCCAAGCTCATGCTTATGGCTAGAGAGATATCCTTAGGGAGCTGGAGTCAGAATGATGGAGACTGTCAACAGAAGCTGAAGGTGGCCTCCAGGACCCAACAAAGGACATGAGGGGGGCTTCGTGCCCATTCTAGTGGCACCACCCTACAGCTACCTGATCATCATTACACCCCCACCCCCACCCCACCCCGCCATACACAGTCTCTGCAGCCTCAGCCTTGCCCGTCAAGGGGGAGGAGTAAACACTCTTATCCACAGGATGAGTTGGCATGCTGGAAGAGAGGAGGGCGCCCTGGTCTTTCAGGAGCCCAGGGACAGTGATTCAGTTCAATCTGGTGGCTGAGAAGCCTTCCTAAAGGTGGTGACATTTTTCTGGCAGAACCATGAAACAGGGAGTCAGTTCTTTATGCCTAGAGGGATCTCACCCCCCACCACGCCCTGCTCCCCAGAACTCCTCTGCCCGTGGTAACTGGTACCAGACCTGCTGGGGCTGGAGCGGGAGGCGTGCCTGCCTGCGCCCCTCAACCTGGGCTCCAGGCTGCACTCTGTCCTGCCTCTGATGCTCCTGGGCATGGAGACTTTGTTTCCTGGGGAGGGGATTCTGGACCTGGGACCTGAGCGGCTACCTGAGACTAGTCAGCAGGAACTTTGCAGAATGCATGGGGTCTTGTTTAGAATATGGACAAAAGTCTCATCCAGACCCCCAACTCAGAGTCCCCAGGCAGGCGTTTGAGCTTCTGCACATTTAACCAAGCACCAGGGCCTCCTCTGGCAACCAGTGGACTTGGGTACCTGCTCCAGCTGAGCTAGTGGCCACCCACACACACCTCATGGGAGGCACCACCAGACACTTCCTATGGTGTGACTCTGGTGGCATCCTTGCCACCCAGGGCTTCCTGCGTAGTCACCATTAATCACCCCTCCCCGCCTGGGACCTGGAGAGGTGGGGTCACACAGGAGGGGAGGAGGAGATAGCTCCCCAGCCGTCAGCTCCTGGAGACCCAGCACCTCTGTTCCCAAGAACATGGGGGCTTCTCCGCAACGAAGTCTGTGACCTCCCGTTCATTCATATGCATGGATCAAATTTTGGAAATGCAATTAATTACCTGTTGTTGTGTCTGCTTTAATTATTATCATGTTTCCTGTGCACTTTAGACAACTGAATAAACAGTTGGGGAAACAAGCTAGAGGCGGGGCCGGGGCTCAAGAGAAACTGCCGCCCCCCAGCCCAGGGAAGCATCCCTCTGCCTGGCCTCCGTGGGTGCCTCCCTTCATTCTTTCCCTTCTTTGTTCATTCATTCATCCCATCAGTCACTGATTCATTCACTTGGTCCCTCATTCATTCAGATATCATTTGCTCATTCATTCTTTTATTCACTTACCCAACCATTCATTTATTCACTTACCCAACCATTGTGACCGGCTTAAGGACAGGTGCCAGGAAGCAGTAGGAAACAAAAGGACAAGGTCCCTGCCTTCAAAGAGCTGACCATCTGGTGGAGAAGACAGACAAAAACACATGCAACGGTTACGATAGAGCTGGCGCAGTCAGGGAGGACTTCTTGTAGGAAGCAATCTAGTTGTTTGCTTATTTATCCATTTAGGCAAAGCAGGAATAGGAGAGGACAAAAGATGAAAGGCTGAGTCCCAAGGAGTCAAGACCTAGGGACAGAGATACCCAGCAGCCAAAAGATCACAATGATGGTGGAGAGATGAACCAAGGCAGGTGAGAGGGCTGAGGCTGGAAGGATACATGGAGCAGGCCTTCACCAGCCTGTCACAGGTGCTGGCCACAGAGGTGGGCTGCAGGAAGATGACAAGGAGGAGTCCTGGTGACTGCAGCCTCTGATTCTTGCTTGATAAGGCTGGGCCTTGGCAAAGGAAGTTCATCAGCTAGAGAGGGGCACTCTGAGATGAGCAGGGGGCAGGAGGGAGCCAGCGTACCAGGGAGCAGGAGAAGCTGGCATCCTGGCAGGACGTGGTGCCTTAGGTTGTAGGGGTGGGAAATGAGGCGGCCAGATCACAGGTGGCTGTGGGGCCGCAGCCGAGGAGGGGCCAGAGTGAAATCTGAAAGCAGCTGGGAGCCATGGATGGTCTGCAAGCTGGCGAGGCACCTGTCAGAATCCAGCTCCCTGTGATTGTTTACAGATGCTTTGGGGGAACGTGGCACTGGGCTACAGCTCCGCCAGACAGAACCAGTAACCAGGAGGGACGCAGGAAGGCCCTGGGGCCAGATCAGGAGGTAAGGGTCATCAGGGCGACCACCCCAGGTGTCTGGGAGCCTGGGAGAGCAGGTTGGATTCAGGAAAGAAAAAGTAAAAGCCAATAACACCTCGTATTTATCAAGTCCTGCCTCTCCAGGTGCTCCGCGTATGTTATCCCATTAATAATCGCAATGGCAGGAGCAGCGGCCGCATGATAACTAACACTTATTTTGTGCCAGCTTCTTTCTGTTCCGTGTGCTTTTAGCCACATTAATTCCTTTCATTATCACAACGGTTCTGGGAGGTGGCTGTTAGTATCCTTATCCCCATTTGACAGAGAAGGACATGGAGGCTCTGAAGCTGAGCGGCTTCTCTGAGGAACAAGTGGCAGCAGCAGGCTGTGAGCTCAGACCCTCCTGCCTCTATGGTCAGTGCTGGCCTCATTCTGCCCTGCTGTCCATCAAAAGATGGGCGGAGGCAGGGAAGAGGGGTGGGCATGGCCAGGGCAGGGTCCCTGTGAGGAGCAGCATCCGGAAGCGGCCCTGACCCCCTTCTCTCCCTGCAGGCAGCCTGGAGCCACTTACTTCTCCTCCCGCCGACTGAGCCTGGTGTTTTATGAACCTAGAACCGCAGCAAGATTCTCCTATTAATTTATTGGTATTGCTAATTAAACATCATATTCGCAAATGTAAATTTCCTAATGGCCTCCTTCCATTTCCCAAGTTTCCTAAAGGAGCTTTCCTGTTATGGTTGTCAATTACATCTCACCCAGTGCTGGGTTGTGGCTGGTGCGGGGGTCGCTGGGTCTGGAGGGGATTGGGCCTCTGGACAGGGTCCAGCTGGGGCCTTTCTGGACCACAGGGGAGAATGGGCACAAGGGGAGGTTGGGGAAGAAACAGTGGAGCCCCAGCCCAGGTGTCAGCTGCATCCCCCTGACACACCCTCGTCAGAGATGCACTTCTCCCTTACCCCTGACATGGCTGCTGGCCTGGGCCTGTGGCTATTTGCAGGGCTGTGTCAAGGGGGCCAGACTAGGGTGAGGAGGTGGGGAGAAGAGAGAATCCAACAGGACAATTGGAGAATGAGTGAATCTCAGTGCTCAGAGAGTCCTTGGAGATGTTCCAGTCCAACCTGGCATTTCAAAAATGGGGAAGCTAAGGCACAGGAGGAGGAGTTGGCTAGAGACATTGCGACTGCCTCTGAGCCCTTTGAAAAATATGATGAGTTATGTCTCCAGACACGTGCATCATTGCAAGGCCCCTGCTATAAGCCACAATGAGTCCCGACTGAAAATCGGTCATTGCATAGCATTTAAAAGCAATGCTTCTTGGATCCAAAAGTCTGGTTTTTAAATTACACAGTCAGCAAGTTCTCTGCCTCTCTAGACCTCAGTCTCCTCATCTGGAAAATGGGGACAGCAGTCTGTCTTTCCCAGAGCTGCCAGAGGATCATTTGGCAAATTATGTAAGTTATCCAAAATGCATGGTGGACTTCAGGATGGGCCTCGTCATGCCAGCCAACTTCTAACTCAGTGAGGCAGAGGCTCTGGCCAGTTCTTAGCCAACCTGCCAAGTAGACCCTGGAAGGGTGGGAGCAGGTAAGGCCACACAGCCTGGGCTCAGCCTCATCCTTGGGAAAATGGTCACCATTTGCTCAGCACAGCCCTGAAACATCACAGGCATCTCTCTGTAATCCCCCCCACCCAGCAGGCAGGTGCTGTCCCTGCCCCCTTTACAGATGGGAAAACTGAGGCCTCTCCAGGTCAGTGGCTGGCCTGGCCTGGGGTTCCCAGGGCCTGAACTGCTCTGCTCTGCTCTGTTTCATTGCAAAACCTAAATGGGGGACCAGCTGCCAGAAGCGGAGTCCTACTCAGCAGCCTCCCTGCCCACACACCTTGAGCGTGACACTGTGCACTGGGCCCTCAGGTCTCACCAGAGCACTGCTGGTTTCACTGGGACAACTGCAGGCCCGTGTCCCCTCCCGGCACCCCTGAGCACAGCCTCTGGCAAGAAGGGCAGGAGAGGGAGCCTGTGGGGAGACTGCGTCAAGGGGCCAGGGCATCGGCAGGGTCCCTGAGGATGCAGGAGCCCCTCCTGTTCCCCTGTCCCTGGTAGTTCTGGGGAAAGCCAAGGAGTGGGCTGGCGGGGAGCAGGGAGCGAGGGTGCTGCCCAGGGCCAGGTGTGCCAGCCTGGGTGCACTCCTCCTGGGTGAGTAGCCCGGCTCCTGTGTGTCAGTATCTCAGGGAGCTGGAGGGCCATCTGAGTGTTTTGGTTGCTCCTTGGGAATCTCCATTAGGGGAAGACTTAAAAATACACTCTCTTGTTGTTTATTATTCATGGTAATGACACGGAGCGAGGCTGCCCGTCAGCTCCCCGCGTCCCGGGCTGCTGATATGCTGGGGCTGAGTAGCCGCACCAAGCCCCGATGTGGAGCCTGAGCCTGGCTCCTGCCATGTCACTGACCCTGACCCCAGGGTGTCCTGACTTAAAAAAAAAAATCATTTCTATTGTGGTAAATCACATAGAATAACCCATGGAACAAAAGGGCCAGCGTGACCATCCTGCAGTGTTCAGCTCAGTGGCACGAGTACATTCACAATGTTATGCAACCTTCTCGCTCTAGAAGCTTCTCATCACCCCAGAAGGAAACCTCGTGCCCGTTAAGCACTGTTCCCCATCTACCCCACCCCCCACCCCCGGCAGTGCTGATCTGCTTTCTGTCTGCGGATTTGTCTGTTCTGGAGATTCCGTACAAATGGAGTCCTACCACACGTGGCCTTTGGTGTCTGGCCTCTCACTGAGTGTTTGGCCTCCGAGGTTCACACGGTTGTGGCGTGCGTCCCCACTTCGTTCCTTTTTATGGCTGAAGAGTGTTCTGTGACATAGACATGCTGCATGCTGTCTTCCCGGCCTCCGCTGGTGGACTTTAGGGGTGTTGCCATAGTTTGGCTATTGTAGTTAATGAGCCTTCAGGGTTCTGGATTCTGGGCAGGGGTTTGTCTGGATTCCAGGGCACAGACAGCAAGCAGAAGGCATGAGGACACCCATATATGCTGACACCAGTGTCCAGACTCCAAACCTCTCAGCTCAGGGCCTGGAGGACCACCTTACTCTCCTTACCCAGGTGGGCTCCCGGGGCCCTTCTCTCGGACCCAGTCCCAAGCCCCAGGGAAACTGTCTACAGCTTGGAAGGTGCAGATTCCTCGAGATGGGAAGAAGAGGCTGCCACCCTGCTTGGAGGGCGGGGCTGGACGAGATGACCATCTGGGGGCTCTTCTCCGGGTGGACGATCACAAAGGCACACAGCAGAACCTCTGTGTAGATCATTAGAGAGGCCCAAGGCCTACCTGTTGTCAAGTCCCCACCCAGGAGCATTCTAGAGATGGGGAAGCTGAGGCCCACGTCTTAATCAGCATCACCGCCAACACCTTCACAGCCATTGCTGACTGGCACTTCCCACAGGCCTGGCAGTGTGCTCAGCATGAGCTCCGCAAGTGACACCATTTAGTGGGCGGGGGTGCTCTATTGTTACCCCCATTTACAGAACCTGGTGGCTCAGAAGTGAACCCCTTGTATACAGTGTAGGAGGGACACAGAAGCTCTCGGGCCTCACCAAAGGGAATCAGAGCTTTGTAAGCTAGACCTGCACCATTGTGGCCAGGGAGAGCTGCCCTCAAGGTTAACACTGGCTATCCTCTCCTTGGGGGTCAGCACCCCTGCACTGTCTTGCTGGGTTCTCCAGCCTTAGCTCACCTCCACCCCAGAGGCCCGGTTGGCTGGGAAGGCACACAATGATAGGCGCCCAGACCTGGGTAGAAATCCCACAGCCGCTCCTTGGTAACTATCCCACTGAAACTCTGTGTGCCCACCCGTGAAAAGGGAAGTCCTGCTGACACTCCTGGAGGGCCGGCCTGAGAGTCAAATGAGTGCAGGGCGCCGTGGCGCACGCCTGTAATCCCAACAACGGGGGAGGCTGAAGCAGGAGGATCACAAGTTCCAGTCCAGCCTCAACAACTTAGTAAGGCAAGACCCTGTCTCAAAATACATAAATCAATTAAAAGGGCTGGGGATATCGTTCTGTGGTAAAGGGCCTGGGATTCAATCCCCAGTACCAAAAATAAATAAATAAACAAGAGTCAAAGGAGCCAGGCATCATCTATGTGGCCAGCACGGAGCTCCCTGTGTAGCGAGTACTCCACAAACTACAAGGACACACACACACACAGTGCCTCCACTCCCAGCCCTAGGTCAGAAAAGCAGGGTCCCTACGTGGACAGAAGATCAGGGAGCCCGGTGCTGCCACCTGGGATCCGCAGCCAGAAGCAGCAGCGTCCATGGTCTCCCTGGGACAATCGGAGAGGACTCCACCTTAATTCCACCTCCACCAGACCTCCACCAGGAGACACGACCCTTTCACCGCATCAATATTCAAGAGCTTAACAAAAAAAGCTATAACTAGGGAAGTCAGAAATAATGGAATGCAGTATTGATTATTTTATGGTGCGATTAGGGGTAATTACATCTCTCAAATTTTATTTTAATGTTACTTTCTACTACTTTTAGCCTTTTAAAATTATCCCAAACATCCCCGTTTAATGGGACACACATGCCTTCAATTTCAATGTGAAATACTTTTTTTCTGCTAAAGTATGACCTCAATATATTTGAAAACATAAATTACACTATGTATAAACCATAAAAAATGAATGATGAATTTAATTCTGGTGAAGCGTGAGGGAATGAGGAGGCGGGCGGGCAGAGGCGCTGTTTATCCAGGGCGGAGGGGACAGTCAGAGGCAGAAAGGGACAGCAGGGCCAGGAGTGCCTGACCTTCAGGGGCACTGGAAACAGGGCTCAGAGTTCTGGAGGGCACAGGCCAAGAGAGCCGTGAGGCTGTCTGCCCTAGTGCCCTCCCTCTCTCTCCCGTGAGCTGGAGGCCAGCTTCTCTGCCCATGCTCCCTGGGGAGCGAGTGTCCACTGCAGATGCGTGGCACGGTGCGGCTTGCGCCTCCCAGCCAGACTAGCTCTATCCCTCATGGGCAGTGTGCTGTGGACACTAATGTGCAGTCGCTCCATTTCACAGATGCGCCAACTAAGGCCGGAGAACTCACCTAAAGCAGCTGGGCGACCAAGCGTTGCAGTGCTGGGAGACACAAAGAGCCTGTTGCAACTCCCCATGTCCCCATGCATGTCCCTGGGCATATCAGGACAGTGAGCTGGGTAGTAAGAATAGACTAGAGCCAGGCGTGGTGGCGCAAGCCTGTAATCCCAGCACTTAGGGAGGCTGAGACAGGAGAATCGCGAGTTCAAAGCCAACCTCAGCAAGGGTGAGGCGCTAAGCAACTCAGTGAGACCCTGTCTCTACAAAAAACACAAAATAGGGCTGGGGATGTGGCTCAGTGGTCGAGTGCCCCTGAGTTCAATCCCCGGTACCAAAAAAAAAAAAAGAATAGACTGGGAGCCAGACAGCCCCGGGTTCAAATCCTGACCACCTTCTAGCAGCAGTTGACCATGAAGCCCTCCTCCTCCGCATGTTACTTTTCCTCCACTATCTACCACCCCAGTGCCCAGGGTCTGTATTGGGGGTGGGGTGAGAGTTAGGACCCAGGGATGTGGGTTTTCAAATGTGAGTAGGAATTTCTCCCAGACCCTCTAAGCTGGGCCTCCAAACCTCACCCCTCAGCCCTTTCCTCTTAGGTGACTGGCAGCTCAGAACTCAGGGGACCCTCCTCTCCCCTTACACCGAGAGCCCTGGAGCGGGGCAGGGGTCCTCTCTCCTTGCTCTCTGTTGTTGAAGCTGGCAGTGGAGGACCGCAGGACACTGTGAGCACTGGGCCCACTTCCCTGAGAACTCAGTCCTCCTGCCTCCAGGCAGGCGCCCTGGCCTCCCCCTGGGAATGGTCTCCTGGTCTCCCGCTCTCATGCCCTCCCCCTCCTCAACCTTTCCGCCTCACCCTCTGGGATTTGAAGGACTCTCCCCTGGGTGTCTCCGCCACTCACTCCTAGGGCGACCTCATCTTGCTCGCAGCTTGAATAACCACCCAACGTATATACAGTGCCAGCCACTTAGGCAATTAAACTTTTTTTTTTTGATAGCCACACTTTAAAAAGTGAAGCTAATTTAAATACTGTATTTCATCTTGCCAAATGCATCTAAAATATTATCAACTTGTGATCAACATAAAAAATCACTTTCGAGCTACTGTACTTTTTTTCCATCCTAAGCCTGTGAAATCCGAGGTGTGTTTTACACTCAGTGAGACGTCTTCCTCAGACTGGCTGCATTTCAAGTGCTCAGAAGCCACATGTGACTCACAGCTGCCATGTGGGCAGTGAAGGAACCTGGAGTGACCCTTTCCAAGGAGGATCTGCAGCCCCGCTCCGCCTCGGCTGGAATCAGTGTCTGACCTCCTCCCTGGCCTCCCTCCACACATGCCCTCTTGCCCTCTGCTCCACCCAGATCCTGGAGTGGTCCAGTGAAAGCAGAAACTGACTCCCATCAGACCTCTGCTCACAACCTTCCTGTGAACCTCAGGGTCAGAGTTCAAGCCCATGCTTTTTTTTTTTTCGTTCTTGAACAAACCACTTTGATGGGCGACTTTAAGGCACAAAAGTCTCACCTGGTTGTCATGGACAGTTGAATCTATGCTTTCAGTCCTTCCTCGGGGGGGTACCTAATTCTTCCTCTGTCCACTTGGAGGCACTAGGATATGAAAGGTGACCCCACAGAGCACGTGGGTCATGACGAAAGCACCACAGAATCCAAAATCAGATGGTTGTGCTGAAGGCCTTGATACAGGCACCTGGGTTCTGGTCAGCTGGGGGATGGTCTATACCAGGGCTACATCTGCTACCACCACCAGCATGGTGGGCTCTGCTGCCTCTGGGGGCCCTGCACAGCAGCCACAGAGGGGTGGCCTCCAAACAAACAAAAAACACCACCTGGGGTCACAGCCCACGTGCTAGCCAGTGTCCAGACAGCCAGCTGTGCCCTCAAGTCCACCTATTAGAGCTTAGAACGCCACAGCACAAACACGCTCCTCCCTGGGGCCCTGCACCGCCTGCTCTGGGCCCCAGAGAGCCCTTCCACTGCCAGCCACAGGCCAGCTGCCCCATCGCCCTCGAGCTTTTGCTGAAATATCACCTTTTCATTGAAGTCTCTTCTGAGTAAAGTGGCCATTCCTCTCCGTCTCCCGACTACTCCTACATGGTGGTCCACAGCACTTAGAACTTTCAAATGTTACTTATCTACTTATCACATTGACTTGGTGGGGGACTTACTGCCTCCACCAACCAGGACCTAGCTCCACGAGGCCAGGAACTCGTTCTTTTGTCTGCTTTGTTCACTGTCCCATCCCAAGGTCCTCATGCGTGGTGCCTGCCACGTGTGAGGCGTTCATAAATATTTGATAGATAAATGAATACATATTTTCTCTCTCTCAAGTGGATAGCCATTTGAACCAAGACCGTTTATCGAATTCTTCTTAACTGCAATGTCATCTTCATCATATACTAAACTTTGATATCAATGCAGGCCTGTTCCTGCCCACTGATGGATTCATCTAATCCCAAGCCCGGGTTCCACTGTCTCACTTACCATGACTCCACTGTACGTACAACCAACTGTGAGAGATATTCTGCTTTGAAAAAAATTTTCCTTATTTCTTTTTCAGAGGATCTACAAGTGGACTATCACATTTGATAAACATTCATGTTGGGAATCTCACTAAAATCGCATTTGACTTGTTCGTTTAAGAAGAATCAATTTGCCAGGCATGATGATACACACCAGAAACTTGGGATCCTGAGAAAGGAGGATCACAAGTTCAAGGCCAGTCTCAAGAACTTAGTTAAGCTCTGTCTCAAAGTAAAAAATAAATAAGAACTTGGGATGCAGCTCAATGGTAAAGTGGCCCTGGATTTGATCCCTAGAACAAAAAAAAGAAAAAGAAAAAAGAAAAGAAAAGAAAAGAGGGCTGGGGTTGTGGCTCAGTGGTAGAGCACTTGCCTAACATGTGTGAGGCACTGGGTTTGATTCTCAGCACCATATATAAATAAATTAAATAAATAAAAGTCCATCGAGGGGCTGGGATTGTAGCTCAGCGGTAGAGCGCTTGCCTCGCATGCGTGAGGCCCTGGGTTCGATCCTCAGTACCACATACAAAGCAATAAAATAAAGACACTGTGTCCATCTACAACTAAAAAAATATTAAAAAAAAAAATAAAGGTCCATCAACAATTAAAAAAATATTTAAAAAAAGAAGAGAAAGAATTAGTTATTCTTTTTTTTTTAAATTTTTTTAGTTGTAGATGGACGCAATATCTTTATTTTATTTATTTATTTGCATGTGGATCGAACCCAGTGACTCACGCATGCAAGGCAAGCGCTCTACCACTGAGCTACAGCCCCAGCCCCAGGAATTAGTTATTCTATGTCAATATTGTTATTGCATCCTAAAATAATCTCTCCATTTCTTTTATTTTCTTTCTTTTTTGGTACTGGGGATTGAACCCAGGGATACTTTACCACTGAGCCTCATCCCAAACTTTCTTTCTTTTTGAGACAAGGTCTCACTAAGTTGCTTAGGGCCTCACTAAGTTGCTGAGGCTGGCCTTGAATTAATTGATTTTTTCATATAAGAACATTAGAGCCAGGCATGGTGGTGCACGCCTATAATCCCAGTGGCTTGGAAGTCTGAGGCAGGAGGATTGCAGGTTTGAGGCCAGCCTCAGCAATTTAGCGAGGCCCTAAGCCACTTAGTGAGACTCTATCTCAAAATAAAATCATAAAAAGGGCTGGGATATGGCTCAGTGGTTAAGCACCCCTGGGTTCAATCCCTGGTACCCTCCACCCACCAAAAAAACCATCAGAGTAAAATAATTTACAATATTGAGCAGGAAAACTAAGCTACAACCCAGGAGTGAAATAGGAAAAGAGAGTCATGGTCTTTTTTACAACATCAAAACTATGTGACAAGCTGGGCGCAGTGGCACAAGCCTGTAATCCCAGCACTTAGGGAGGCTGAGACAGGAGAATCGCGAGTTCAAAGCCAGCCTCAGCAATGGCGAGGCGCTAAGCAACTCAGTGAGACCCTGTCTCTACATAAAACACAAAATAGGGCTGGGGGTGTGGCTCAGTGGT
>PVHX01024343.1:0-24198 GCA_004024805.1 Geosciurus inauris
GTGCTGCTATAAACATTGAAGTGGCTGCTTTACTGTAGTGTGCTGTTTTTAAGTCTTTAGGGTATAGGCCAAGGAGTGGGATAGCTGGGTCAAATGGTGGTTCCATTCCGAGTTTTTTAAGCAGTCTCCATACTGCTTTCCAGATTGGTTGCACCAATTTGCAATCCCACCAGCAATGTTTAAGTGTACCTTTTTCTCCTTTAATTTCATTTATTGATTCCTTCATTTTGAGGATTTCATCTTGATTTCTTTTTAGACTCTCTATCTCTTTATTGAAGTGATCTTTCACCTCCTGAAATTTATCTGATTTCACTCCTTACCTCATTCTTTATGCTGTGGATCAGCTTAACTATGTACATTCTAAACTTTTTCCTCACATTTCTTCTATTTTGTTGTCAATGGATTCTATTATTGGAGCATCTTGGTTTGTTTGGGGCACTTTGTTCCCTTGTTTTTTCATGTTGTTCATCTATCTTCCCATCTAATCATGTATATCTGAGGCAGTACACTTTTTACACTATAGACTTATAGTGTCCATGAAAGTTTCCAGTATCTCACCTTTAAGGGGGTGAGATATTAACAGCACCCAATGCAAACAATGTACAGACTTGAACCAAAAAGGTCCTATTAAGATGCCTACAGTTTTGTTTCAATGAACAGAAATGTTATGTTAAATTATGTTTACAATATATACAGCCAATTTGCAAAAGTGTTTAGAAGTACAAATGGTGGACAATGAGAGAACAAAAGTGATGTAAGATGTGATGTTCATGAGGAAGGAAGAGAGAAGGTAGAGGTAAAAAGTTATAGGAAGAGTGAAAGTGGAATTAACACAGTTTGGCTGTTAGCAGGAGAAAAGAGAAAGAGGATACAGGGAAACAGATAAATGAGAGGAAAAATATATATAAAGTAAATATATATATATATGTATGTGTGTGTGTGTGTGTAAAAATAAAATACACAACAAAACTGTAATATACTATTCAGACATCCCAATCCTCAAAAAATGAAGATGCATGAAGAATACTTGGTTTCAAAAATGGTAGAGATGAGAGAGAGAGAGAGAGAGAGAGAGAGAGAGAGAGAGGTGGAACTCCTGGAAGCATAATGTAGGCTTAAGAATGCTCTTTGCTGCGAGCCTATTGTTTTGGACATTTTAAGTCAGTTTACTTCCAAAGCCTTGCAATAGCCAGTCTACACTGGAAAAATGTATCTCCTTTGGGTTCTGCTGTGTGGTGTATGAGCTTATTCTTAGCTCACTACTTCACCTGCAGACCCCATAATTCCTGGCCTCTTATTCAGTCTCCAACCTTGTTCTCTTTTGCTACCACACTTTCAAATTCCCAGTAGGTGCTGTAAGCAGCCACCTGGGGAGGGGGTAGCTGGGTAGGTTGCAGTGACCCATATTCCACTGTGCAAACCTCTCTCCATGCTTGATTTTCTCCTGGTCACTTAGGCACACTCTCTGTCATGCAGCATGGGATTTCCCAGCTTGTTTTTCAGGCAAGACTCAGATCTGCTGGTTATTGGCTCCCCCAGCGACTGCCCCTGTGGATATTAAATGGTTCCTCAGACTGTCCTCTATGCATGCTGCCAAGAGAGATGGCAGCTTTCCTACTGTACATGGATACTGTGCAGCACAGCTTATTGCTGTTTTTGAGCAGTGTCTCTGATCTCTAAACACTCCATGCCCTGGAATACCTCAGCCTTCCTGAGAATGGGGGTTCCTTTAATTCCTTTATTGCTTTACTGTGTTCCCATAGAGACTGTTCTGGTTTTAACCTCCCACTGCTGTCACAGCTGAGGAGCTGGTGATCTTTCCCCCTTATTTTATTATACAAGATCTCCCAAGTCCTCAATATGTTTTGAGTGTTCAGATTAAGTTCTAGTATTCTTGATCATTCAACCACCTTGATGAAAAGCTGCCTTTCTGTTTTTCTTAGTTCATGGCACAGATTCACCAGGGAAGCAACCCCTCTATTCCACCATATTATTTGGTCTTCCCTGTATCTTTCTGATACCCATTCCTCCCTTCCTTCTTCTTTTCCTCCCCTCTATTTTTTTTTTGTTTGTTTGTTACCAGGGATTGAACCCAGGGTGCTTTACCACTGAGCTACACTCTCAGTCCATTTTAATATTTTATTTAGAGAAAAGATCTTTGTGATTTGCTTATGGCCTTGCTAAGTTGCTGAGGCTGACTTTGAACTAGAGATTCTCCTGCCTCAGCCACCTGAGCTGCTGGGATTACAGTCATTCACCACCAAGCCTGGCCCCTCCCTTCTTTATTTATGTTGCTCTGTCTTCCACATATCACAGAAAACATTTGAACCTCTGGTTTAATTCTTAAATACTTGACCTGTTTTGATTGGATTTTCATGAAGGATGAGATATAGAGGTCTATTTTCTTTCTTATGCGTAAATGAATATCCAGTTTGAACCATTTGTTTCAAAGACTGTGTTTTCTCTAAGTTATATTTTTGGTGCCTATGCTAAGAATCAGATTACTGTAAGTACATGGGTTTGTCTCTGTGTTTTCTACTCTCTTCCATTAATCTTCATGTCAGTTTTGATACAAATGCCATGCTGTTTTTGTTACTACAGCTCTATAGTATAATTTTGGATCAAGTATTGTGATGCTTCCTACAATGTTTTTCTTGCTCAATATTGCTTTGGCTATTCTAGCTCTCTTATACATCCAAATGAATTTTAGGACTATTGTTTTCTAATTCTATGAATAATGTCATTGATATTTTGATGGTGAATGCATTGAGTCTGTATATTGCTTTTGGTAGTATGGCCATTTTGACCTATTAATTCTGACTATCCAAGAACAAGGGATGTCCTTTCATCTTCTAAGGTCTTGTTTAATTACTTTCCTCAGTGTACTATAATTTTGTTGTAGAGCTCTTTCATTTCCTTGGTTAGATTAATTCCTAAGTATTTTATGTTTTTGAGGTTATTTGGTTGTCCTGATTTCTTCCTCAGCTGAATTGCTGTTGTAATTTAGAAAATATATTGATTTATGAGTTTTGAACTTGTATACTCCTACTTTGTTGAATTCATTCAACAGTTCTAGAAGTCTTCTGGTGGGGTTTCTTTGACTTTTCTAGATAGGATCATGTCATAGTAAAATAAGTGGATGATTTCTTTTCTTCTTTGTATCACTTTAATTTCCTTCACAAGCCTGATTTCTCTAGCTAGTGTTTTGAGAACTGTGTTGAATAAAAATGGTGAAAGTGGACATCCTTGTCTTAGTCCTGATTGTAGAGAATGTGCTTTCAGTTTTTCTTTATTCAGTATAATGTTGACTTTGGGTTTGTCATAGATAGCCTTTATAATGTTGAGGTAAGTTCCTTTGATCCCCAGAGTCTCCAGCATTTCAAACGTAAATGGGTTCTGGGTTTTGTCAAAGATGTTTTCTGCATCTATTGAGATGAGCATGTTTCTCTTATTCTTAATTCTGTTTAACTAGTGATTTACACTTATTGATTTGTATATGTTGAAATAAGCTTGAGTCCTTGAAATGAAACTCATTTGATCATGGTGTATTAGCTTCTTGATGTGTTTCTCAATGCAGTTCACTGATATTTTGTTAAGGATCTTTGCATCTACATTCATCCGTGATATTGGTCTGTAATTGTCATTCCCTGAAGTGTCTTTGTCTGATTTTGTTATCAGGATTATACTGGATTTATAGAATGTGTTTGAAATTCTTTTCTTCCTTTCAAATTAATGGAATTATTTGAAAAAAAAAATGGTGTTGCCTCTTTAAAGGTCTGACAGAACTCATATGAGAATCCATTAGTGTTGAACTTTACTTTGTTGGAAGCCTTTTAATTTTTCCTTCAATTTTTTTACTTGATATTGGTCTGTCTATGCTTTCTATATCTTCTGGTTTCAAGCTAGGTAGGTCATATGTGTATAGAAATTTATCAGTGTCTTTTAGATTTTCCAGTTTATTGGAGTATAAATTTTCAAAATAATTTATAGTGATCTTCTAGATATCAGAAGGATTTGTGGTGATAATCTTGTATTTATGTCTTCTCTCTTTCTCTTTTTGTTAGTTTGGCTAAAGGCCCATCAATATTATCTCTTTGAAGAACAAACTCTTTGTTTTATTGATTCTGTGTATTTTTTTATTCTGAATTTCAGCTCTGATCTCAATTATACTTTGTCTTCTACTGTTTTTGGAATTAGCTTGATCTAGATTTTTTAAGGCCTCAAGGTGGAATATAAGCTTTCTTATATGGGAACTCAATTTTTTTAAAAGTGTGAGCACAGAATGCTCTACATTTTACTTGCTTTAATACTGTCCCAGAGATTTGAATATGTTGTATGTCTCTTCTTATTTGTATCTAAGAATTTCTTAGTTTCTTCTCTCATTAATTCTATGATGCAGTCTTCATTTAACATAATATTGTTCAGTCTTCATGTGTTTATGTTGTCTTATTTTTGTTGCTTGATTTCCTAATTTTATTCAATTATGATCCAATAGGGTGCATAGTGTTATATTATTTTTTTAATTAGTAAGACATATTGTGAGCTAGAATATAGTCACATATTCAAAATAGACCTAGAATGTGTTCTATTTTGGTAAAGATTCCATAAGCTTCTGAGAAGAAAGTAAATTAAACTTTTTGACATGAAATATTCTGTAGATATCTATTAGGTCCATTTGATTTACAGTATTATTTAGGTCAAAAGTATCTTTATTTATTACGTGTTTCAGAGACTTATGAGTGATAAGAGTTTGTTAAAATCATCCAGTATTTTTGTATGAGAATGTATTTGGATATAATGTCAAGAAGTATATAGGAAAATATATGTATTTACTATTCTCATGTCTTCTTATTGGATTGTTTCCTTTCCCAGTATGTGTTGGCCTTTTATGTCTCTTATGATTACTGTTTTCTTCAAATCTTTTTGGTTAAATATAAGAATAAATACTCCTGCTTGTTTTCAGACTCCATTTGTATGGAATTTTTTCCCATCTTTTTACTTTCAGGCTGTTGGTGTCTTTCCCTATGTGATGAGTTTCTTGAAAACAGCATATAGTTTGATGTTTTAAAATCAATTCTTCTATGTCTTTAATTGGGGAATTGAGACTGTATTCAGTGTTACTATGACTATGGGTTTGTTGTTTCCTGCTATTTTGGTTTGTTTGCTCTATTTAATTCTGTCTTGATTTTCCTTTAGTTGGTTTCTCTTCAAGTGATTTTTCATGTGTTTTGGAGTTTGGGGATTTTTCCTTGTACACTTTATCTATGAATATTTTTTGTATTGATAGGTTTAGTTGTCATGAATTCTTTTAGTTTATTCTTGGCATGGAAATTTTTTATTTCCCCATTGATTTTGAAAAATATATTTTTTTGGATAGAGCAAACTTAGCTGTTAATTACTTCCTTTTAGAGCTTGAGATATCTCATTCCAGGCCTTCTTTGATTTTAGGGTCTAAATTTAGAAGTCAGAGATGAGCTTTATTGGTTTGCCTCTAAATGTGAACTGATGTTATTCTCTCATAGTTTTTAGTATCTTTTCTTATTTTCTATGTTAGGCATTTTGATTATGATGTGTCTCAGAGAAGTTCTGTTCTGGTCTTATCTATTTGAAGTCTTGTGTTCATACTGTATGTAGATGTCTATGTCATTTCTAATATGGAAAAAGTTTTCAGTTATAATCTCACTAAAAATATTTTCAATGCTGTTAGACTGTATCTCCATGTTCTCTTCTATGCCAGTGACTCTCAGTTTTATTGTCTTTGTGCTGCCCCAGCATTATTGTATGTTCTGATTATAAGTCCCCTCCCCTTTATTTCATACTGAGTATTCAAGTTCACATATCCTTTCTTCAAGAACTGAAGTACTTTTTTCTATGCAAACTAATCTGTCGATTATGTTTTTAAATGAATTTTTAATTTGATTAGTTTTGTCTTTAAATAAAATCTAAATGTATATAAATATATATGTACATATTTAAATATAAAATGTATATCTGGAAAACTTAAATCAAGATGCTACAATAATAGAATTGACAGCACAGTAGATTAAATGTCTGAGGAGTTCAGAATGTACATAATTTAAATTATCTGCAAATCAAAGAATAACCCAAATGAGCAAATACAAGCAAAAATTGATCACTCTAACAAAGAGATAAGAGAGCAAATACAGGCAACAATTGATCACTCCAACAAAGAGATGAGAGAGCAAATACAGGGAGCACAAGATTACTTCAAGAGATAGGGATTCTGAAAAAAAAAAAAAAAACACAAAAAGAAATCCTTGAAAGGAAGGAACAATAAACCAAATAAAAAAAACTTTATAGAAAGCATTACCAACAGACTAGATCACTTGAAAGATGGAACTTCAGAAAGTGAAGATAAAATATACAATATTAAAAATAAAATTGATCACATAGTGAAGATAGTAATGAACCATGAATAGAACATCCAATAATAATAGGACAACATCAAAAGACCAAATCTAAGATTTCTAAGGATAGAGAAAGGCACAGAAATTCAAACCAAAGGAATGCACAATCTCTTCAATGAAATAATATCAGAAAATTTCCCCAAACATGAAGAATGAATTGGAAAATCAAGTACAAAAGGCTTACGGGACACCAAGTGTACAAAATTACAACAGATCTACACTAAGGCAAATTATAATGAAAATGCCTAGCACATAGAATAAGGATAGAACCTTAAAGGCCACAAGAGAAAGGAATTAGATTATACATATGGGGAGACCAATTCAAGTCAGCAAATGTTTCAACACAGACCCTCAAAGCCAGGAGATCCTGGAACAACATATACAAAGCTCTGAAGAATCTCATATCCAGAAAAATTAAACTTCAGATTTGATGATGAAATAAACAAAAACTTTTACAATGAACAAAAGGTAAAGAATTCACAGTGAGAAAGCCTGCACTATCTGAATGGCCTAAAGTCACCAATTAAATGACATAGACTGGCAGACTGTATTTTAAAAAAGACTCAACAATATGCTGCCTTCAAGAGACTCATAGGAAAAGACATCTACAGAATGAAGGTGAAAGGATGGGAAAAAGCTTATCACTAACCTGGACTGTATAAACAAGCAGGGGTTTTCATTCTCATATCAGATACAGTGGACTTCCAATGAAAGTTAGTGAGAAGGACATTTCATACTGCTTAAGGGAATAATACATCAACAAGACATAACAATCATAAATATCTATGCCCCAAACAATTGTGCATATATGTATATCAGACAAACCCTTCTCAACTTCAAGAATAAAATAGGCCACTACACATTAATACTGGGTGACTTTAACACAACTCTCTCACCACTGTATACAACTTCTACACAGAAACTAAACAAAGAAACTATAGAACTCAATAAAACAAAGAGTAATTTAGACTTAAAAGATGTATATAAAATATTCCATTCATCAATGAATGAATACACATTTTTCTCAGCAGCACATGGATCCTTCTCCAAAATAGATCATATATTATGCCACAAGGCAAGTCTTAGCAAATACAAAAAATATAGAGATATTACTCTATATTCTATCTGATCATAATGGAATGAAATTAGAAATGAATGATAAAATAAAAAATAGCAGCTATTCCAACACCTGGGGACTAAATAATACATTAATGAATGAAGCATGGATAACAGACATTGGAAAGGAGAAAAATTCTTGGAGGTAAATGAGTACTCTGAACATATCAAAATCTCTGAGACACTATGAAGGCAGTGCTAAGAGGAAAGTTCATTGCATTAAGCTCATTCATTAAAAGAAGAAAAAGTCACAAATAAGTGACCTGACACTACATCTCAAAGCCCTAAGAAAAGAACAAGCCAACACCAAAAGCAGTAGAAGACAGGAAATAATTAAAGTAAGGGCTAAAATCAATGGAATTGAAAAAAGAAACAATCCAAAAAATTGATAAAGCAAAAAGCCAGTTCTTTGAAAAAATAAATAAAATTGACAAACCCTTAGCCATTCTAATAAAAATAAGGGGAGAAAAAACACAAATTACTAAAATTTGTGATAAGAAAGGAAACATGTCAGACACTATTGAAAGACAGAGGACAAGTAGAAGCTATTATGAAAATTTATACTCCAGTAAAATAGAAAATCTTGAAGACACCAACAAATTTCTAGGGGCATACATTCAACCCGAACTGTATTTAAATACACTATTTAAACAAATCAACTTCAAGCAAGGAAATAGAAGATGCCATCAAAAGTCTACCAACCAAGAATAGCCCAGGACCAGGCGAGTTCTATAAGATCTTCAAAGAAGAATTAATACCTGTACTCCTCAAATTATTTGATGAAATAGAAAAGGAGAGAACTCTTCCAAATTCATTCCATGGGGCTAATATCCCCTGATACCAAAACCAGACAAAGACACATCAAGGAAAGAAAACTTCAGACCAATATCCCTGATGAATATAATGCAAAAGTTCTTAATACATTTCTGGCAAGTTGCATAGAAAATCATATTTAAAAAATGATGCACCATGATCAAGTGGTTCATTCCAGTAATGCAAGGTAGGGTCAACATACAGAAATCAATAAATATAATCCATCACATGAATAGACTTAAAGATAAGAATCATATACTTGTATCAATTCATGCAGAGAAAGCATTTGACAAAATACAGTATGCTTTCATGTTCAAAGCACTAGAAATTCTAGGTATACTAAGAACATACCTCAACATTGTAAAAGGTATCTATGATAAACCCAAGGCCAATATCATTCTAAATGGAAAAATAATTTGAAGCATTCTTTCTTAATATGGGAACAAGACAGGGATGCACTCTTTCACCACTTTTATTCAACATAATCCTTGATACTCTAGCCAGAGCAGGTCCTGGTTGTGGTCCCTAGATGGATGTGGCCATGTTTCTAGTTGATGGCACAGTAGTGTCAAGCCTGCAGGTACCTTGATGTTGGGCTTCCAGGCCTCTGTCAGTGTCCCAAGATGGAAGTTGCCCCAGCTAATGATGGCAGAGCTGGCAGCAGTGTTAACCCAAGATAGTGGCACCTGCTTTCAGAGATGGAGCTGGAAGGATGGGCTGTGTGGTGGCATTGGTTGGCCTAATTGGTGATGCTGCAGTGTGGCAGTGTGGTGCTGCAATGGGCAGCTGCCTCCTGGCCCTGTCCAGTGTCTCATGGTGGAGATTACCATGTGTGGAGGGCTAAGAGAGTGGCTGAAATGTCCTAAGATGAAGGCAGTTTGGGTGAAGCCACACAGTTGGTGAATAGGGAACCACAGAATGGTATTCCTCTCTGTGTGGGGGCGGTGTTACTCTGCATGGATGTGTGGATGTGGTGGGCCTCTCTGGTCTCTGGAGGTGGGGCACATTGTGGGGCAGAACTTCCTTAGAATTAGCTTTTGACTGCCTTATATATATCAACTGGAGTAAAAGAATATTTCTCTAATCTTCTAGCACTGACTCATGTTAAATCACTCAAAAAAAAAAAAAAAAAAGAAACCTGCAGATCTTTTTATCCATAAAACATGTCCTTCAGCTCATAAGCTACACAGTCTCTAAAGGGAAACACTGGAGGCTTTACCAACAAAATTAGAAAAAAGACAAGGAAGCACACTATTACATTAGTATTTAGTATTTGGATGAGGGTATTAGTGAATACTAGACATGAGAAAACAAGACATTGGAACCAAAAAGGAAGTGTGAAGATAATATTTGTTTTAATATGTAATGGTTATTTATCTGGAAAACCCTAACATACCAATAAAATAATGACTGCAAACAATATAAGTATTTAGCAAAATAGCAGATAATAAAATTAATGTGTCAAAATCAATGACTTTCATGTGTATAGACTAAAGCCAGAGAGAGGATAAAATGGACCAGATGATATGATACATGGTATCACAATGACAATAAAATACTTAGATATAAATTTAATATTTGTCCAATATTTACATGAGTAAAACACAAAAAATACTACTTTAGAAAAGAAGTTGAGCCAGTGGAAGTAACCATATTCTCGAGTATAAAATATTATTAAAATACTGTTTTAAAGTAATTTATACATGATAAAATCACAAGAAAATATCCTCAATATTTCCTATGCCAGACAGATCAATTATAAAGTTCACTTGAAAGGATAAATCAGAAAGAATAACTAGAAAACATGGTGGATCAGAAAGCAGGAATAGTGTGTCTGAGTTGGTTTAGCCTTACGCTATATTACAAATTATTGTAATATCTCTAAAACAGAGTGGTTTTGGTACACAAATACAGTTTCAATGGAACAGAATTGAACATCAGGAAAAGCCTTCTTTATGTCAAATTTTACTGTACTATAGAGGCAGCACTCAAAATTAGTAAGAGTGTGTGATGGAATTTTTGATAAAAGGATTAAAGTAAGGGGACAGCCATATGGAACAGTGAAATTAGATTGACACCTCATAACTTTCAATAAACCAAATAACAAATGGATCCAATGTTTAAATTAGGCAATGAAATTATACAAGTAAAATACTTTAAAATGGATGTATTCTTATATAATCATGGCATGTGAAAAGATTTTTAAATTATTAATTATTATCCAGAAACAATAAAGGAAACTAGGAAACTAAAAATATTAACTTTGGCATGGAAAAATAAATCATAGATAAAATTAAAAGAAAATGGCAAACTGGATCTATATAATCAAGAAGTATATGCACCTGATTTGGTGACGAGTACTCATTTTGTGACAGGAAAGCTTGTCAACTTACAAGATCCATTTTGGGGCACATAGTAGGTAGAATCTGATTATATTGGATTAAGAATAAATGGTAAATGAGAAAATGGAGACAATGTTCCTCTGAAATGATGTAGAGAAGGAGAGAGAAGAAAGCAGAGTTGGAGAGAGAGGGAAGAGGAAGGACTGATTGACAGCTTCTGAACTGATGGAGGTCACAGGTGGAGGCTTCAAACAAAATTAGAGAAAACTGGGCTGGGACTGTAGCTTGGTGGTAGAGCGCTTGCCTCGCATGCGTGAGGCACTGATTTTGATCCTCAGCACCACATAAAAATAAATAAAGATATTGTGTCCAACTACAACTAAAAAACATTTAAAAAAAATTAGAGAAAACTTTTTTTACCTGTTATGGTTTAGATGTGGAGTCCCCCCAAAACTCACATGTGAGACAATGCAAGAAGATTTGGAAGATAAATGATTAGGTCATAACCTTAACTTAATCAGTGAACTAATCCTTGATGGGATTAACTGGAAGCTGGAGGCAGGTGGTTGTGGCGGAAAGAAGTGGTTCATTGGGGGTGTGGCTTTGAGATATATATTTGTATCTGGAAAGTGGAGTCTCACTTTCTTTGCTTTCTGATCATGATGTAAGCTGTTTTCCTCTGCCACACTTTTTTTCCATAATATTCTGCCTACCTTGGGTCTTGAGGTATAGAGTAAGCCTTTTATAGACTAAGACCTTTAAAACCTTAAGCCAACAAATAAATTTTACTTCTCTACAATTGTTCTGGTCAGATCCTTTAGTCACAGTGCTGAAATAGCTGACTAAAATAGTACCTTTGTGGAGTTCTGAGAAATTGTAGAAGTTATCCAGGCAGTGACTAAACAGATGTCAACATCATCAACATTTTCTGAAGCATTGCATTTGAGGACATGATGAGAGTCCTAAGAATGGCAACACATGCAACAGAATCACACAAAAAATAAGTCCCTCTGTACACATTGTTTTTTTACCTGCAATTTTCCCTTGAGACTTTGCTCCTCCTTGCCGATCCACCTTTTTTACTCTCTCAACAACTAACCCACAGCACCAACCCCTTTGCCCACCTGTTGGCTGCTCCTTATCCAAATTTATTTAGGATTGTTGTTTCCTTCTTCCATGACCCTGAAATGGGATGCAGATGTCCCTCTTACATTCTCTCATTGCACTGTGTAGTTTCTCAGTTTTAGCACTTACCACAGTTCCACTTACCACTATTACAAGGAGAAGCAGAAAATTTCATTCATCCATTTGTTATTGGCCAAAGACTTGGGATAGCTGAAGGGACCACGAGAAGATGCTGTATTACAAAACATGATCTATAAACATCCTTAAAGAAAGTTGTTCATGTTAACTGGGAAGGTAAGCATGGCAGATGATGTGTGTTTTGCTGAGTAACAAGTATGAAATTTTGAAGTGGAAGTCCATAAGTATGTATGAAACTCCTTGTGGACCAAATTATTCTGTGTAAAAGAAAAGAGGCGATTCAACAAGGTTATATAGTACATGAGGAAAAACAGAGAAGGATATAAGAAGAGGTAGTGAGGGGGAGAAGGTGGGAATCAGAAATGGAGAGAGATAAAACTCTCCCCACAATGTCCATGGTAAAGTGGTCATGGAAACAGAAATAAGATTATATGCTGCAAACAGTATTTTGGGGTCCCATGTATAAAGACCTCCCTCTTTGTTCCTTACCAAATCCCCAGTGGTGTCCAGTTTGTGTAAAAAGGCCTATATGAGAGTGGATTTATTTAGAAGAATTCAAAAAGGTCCTTTAGAATCTGGCTGATACAGAAGGAAACAGATATGTCCTATACAAAATGGATGCTAGTGAACAAATGGTCAGTTTAGAGCTGGTTAACTTTTGGGAGAAATTGTTTAAGCAAGAAACAGCACACAACCACAACTCATAGCTAAAGATTGTTTTATGACTGAAGTGGGACTCCCAATTACTGAAGCATGGTGTGGGGGAAATTGTAAAGGTGAATTCTAGGTACAGGTAGGTGTGGGATGAAATGAATGAGTACAAGAGAAAGGGACAGAATGGGGCAACCTCAAATCTGTGTCCTCACTGTGTTGCAATATTTTGATTACATTCTGATCATCAAAACTTCCAGTTACTAAAGTACTGGAAAAGTGTCTACCTCAGTGTTGTGTTCACAGTGCATAGCATAGTGACAGACAAACAATATTTGTTGAATGAATAATTTAAAAGCAGAATCATGCTTTTCAGACCAACTTTAACTTTCAACTACTGAAATTTCATATATTCTCAGAATGTTCATGTAACATATTCAATAGGGAAAAATATCAGGGTCCAAGGGCAACTCCAAGTACCTCTATCCCTCATCCTGAGCCTAACCCAGGTTTTCTGACTTCTAAGTGAATTCTATAGTATATCAATTTCAATGACTGGTCTGATTCATTTTTATGTACCTAGGAAGTTTTCATATGAATAAATTTCATCAGTGAAAAAAATATGCATGATTACTATTGCAATTTGGTGCAATCTAGAATCTCGATCTCCTTTTCCTAGGTTTTTAAACTTATTCTGTTTATTCAGTCTTTTAAAAATTACTGAATACTTACCCAATATGTGTCAGGTGCTGTGGAATATACTGAATATAAAGTGAACCAACAAATGAATTACATTAGCATTCAGGAGGATTAGGATATGTCAGTGGAAACACTAGTTTCTTGTTGGTCTCTGAATAAGCCTTATTCCTCCATGCTTCTGATTCACTGCCTATACCTTTTGCCTGAAATTATGATCACCTCTTCCCTCCTTGCACCCATACTTTCCAATCCATCTTTGGTAAATCCATCTTTTCTATTTATCATTTGAGTCTGTGCTTGAGTGCAGACTGTTCTTTCCTCAGTAGTTTTAGATAATAACCTATTCCTCTGTGCTAATCTATTATGTTATAATACATGCTACACTGATTTATTTTATATTCTTATGTGTCCTTTACTTCATGAAGCTGCTGGACATTCTAGAGGAGATCACCTTTTCCAAGAGGAGAATCACCTCAGGCTGAATCCATCCACCTTAGATTGCTGATATGTGCTCCCCACAAGATACTGGTCCTGACATCAGCACATTTTGTTTTGTATATTTCTGGTCTTACATTTCTACTAGCTGGCCAGAGCAGGTTCCTTTGATAGTGGCCAGAATGCTTCTTTGTAAGGAGAAATTTGGCAGATGTCAGAGTCTTGAATATTTAATAATCACATCCTCCATTCCTATTATAGTTTAGATCTGAATTGCCCTAAAATGTCTCATGTTTTTCTGACAGCTTGATGAACAGATGGTTGTGGAGACTAGTTGGTGGAAGTGGTCACTGGGGTGTCCATTAGAAGAGCATATTTTGGGCCTGAATATTTCTTTTTTATTTTTCTCTGTTTCCCTACCCAAAAGAGGTGAGCAGTTTTGCTCTACCTCACCACAAGCCCACCATGATGAGTCAACCTATTATGTACTAAAACTTCTGAAACTGTAAGCCAAAATAAAGCTTTACCTTTTATTATGTATTTGTTCATTTTACATATACATAACAGTACAGTTTATTTTGACATACATACATGGAATATAAAATTCTAATTAGATTTCCATTCTTGTGGTTGTACATGATGTGGAGTTTTACTGGTTGTCTATTCATATATGAACATAGGAAAGTTATGTCTGATTCATTCTATCAGCTTTCCTATTCCCTTCCCCAATCCCTTCCCTTCATTCCTCTTTGTCTAATCCAATTAATTTTTGTTCTCCCACACACACTTATTGTATGTCAGCATCTGCACATCAGAGAGAACACTTGGCCTTTGGTTTTTTTTGAGATTGACTTATTTCACTTAGTATGATAGCCTCCAATTTCATCCATTTCCTGACAATGCCGTAATTCCATTCTTTAAGGCTGAGTAATGTTCCACTGTGTATATATACCACATTTTATTTATCCATCCATCTGTTTAAGGGTGAATAGGTTGGTCCCACAGCTTTTCTACTGTGAATTGAGCTGTTATAAACATTGATATCACTGTGTCACTGTAGTATACTGATTCTAAGTCCTTTGGATATATACCAGGCATGGTATAAGTGGGTCAAATGGTGGTTTCATTCCAAGTTTTCTAAGAAATCTTCATACCGCTTTCCAGACTGGTTGCACCAGTTTGCAGTCCCACCAGCAATGTATGAGTGAAACTTTTTTCCTCACCAACATTGATTGTTACTTGTATTCTTGATAATTGCTATTCTGACTGGAGTGAGATAGAATCCCAGTGTAGTTTTAATTAGCATTTCTCTGATTGCTAACAATGTTGAACATTTGTTAACCAATCATATATTTTTCTTCTGTGAACTGTCTGTTCAGTTTCTTATCCCATTTATTTTATTGGGTTATTTGGTTTTTTGGTGTTAAGTGTTTTGAGTTCTTTATATATTCTGGAGATTAACGCTCTATCTGAGGTGCAGGTGGCAAAGACTTTCTCCCGTTCTGTAGGCTCTTCACATTTTGGATTGTTTCTTTTGCTGTGAAGAAGCTTTTTAGTTTGATACCATCCCATTTATTGATTCTTGATTTTACTTCTGACACTTTAGGAAACATGTTGAGGAAGTCAGTTCCTAACTTGACATAATGGAGAGGTGGGCCTACATTTTCTTCTAAGAGGTCAGTGAGTGTCTTTTTTACTGAACCATTTAAATTTGTTAAATCAATGAAGGAATAATGTTAATTTTTCCACATTTAAAAAATGACAAAATATAATTTTAGTAATTTCAAATGTATATGATATATTGAACCTAATGTGCCTTTCTAAAAGTGACATGCAGCATCTAACAGAAACGAATACTCTCAGATATTGCATCCAGTTCCTGTGTAACTTCAGGCTCTGTAATTGTCTGTCTTCCAACATATCCTATGTGGCAGAGCACCAACTCTTTGCCATGGCATAAGAAAGGTCATTAGATGTCTGACATCAATTTCTAAGCTGCTTCCCCACCACTGAGTCAATGCCTCACATTTTTTTTAAATTTTCAGTGCTTGGGATGAGACCCACCCAGAACCTCAAGCATGCTAGGCAAAAGCACTCTATAGCTGACCTATATATTCAGTCCTCATATTTTAGGTTTTGTTATATCAGTGTTTCTGTATTGATACCACTTACTGGATTTGAGAGGAAACAAGTTTGAATGCTGTAACAAAAGGCAAAATAATGACTTAAAAACATGAATTTATTTGTCCCTCACATGACAGTTCCAGAGTGAGCAAACCAGGGTATTAACATATTAGTAGTGTTAATATTAATCATTAATATTAACATATTAATGATGTTGCATGTTATCAGAGACTCTAATTCCTTCTATCTTGTTGCTATGTTATTCTTTTTTTAAACGTATTTTTTAGTCGTCAGTGGACATTTGTTTTTATTTATTTATTTATATGTGGTATTGAGAATTGAATCCAGTGTCTCACACATGGTAGGCAAGCGCTTTGCCACTGAGCTACAACTCCAGACCTGTTCTGTCATTTTTACCATATGTCTTCAATCTCACACTCTAAGATATTTAAAGCAAAAAATCCTATTTATATAGCATCTGTCTTGTATTTCATAGATGGAAAATATCCAGAAAAAATTTTATTTGTTATAAATGTGCAGATGTTTTGTCATTATTTTCTAAATAATACAGTATAACAACCATTTACATACAATTTGCATTGTATTAGATATTATAAGTAATCTATAATTTATTTAAAATATATGGAAGAAGATACCTAGGTTATATGCAAATACCATACCATCTTATATAACTGACTTGAGCATCTGCAGATTTCAGTATCCAGGTGAGTCCTGAAATAATGGAAACTCAGGGGCAATTGCATTTTTAACCCATGGGCAAAGTGGGTCATGGTGGCAAATTGAAAAATACACTGGAATAGCTCTTAAATTCTCATGATTTTTCTTGCCAACAGGAGTTTTTCTAATACATGATTATGTTGGAATTTCAGTGTGTCATAGTTGGGCTTTTAGGAGGCTTGATAGTACTGCATCCTGTGGATTGTTGAATACCATAATCCTAGAAACTCAAGACCTATAGTTGCTAAATATTCTTCACCTCAATAATGTACTGGCATATCTGAAAAGATAACCTTTGCATTTATTATTAAAGGACTATTTTGTATATTATTTATGTGTCAGGGAATTCATTTCCTTATGATTACTATTGCATGTTTTAATTTAACTTTACAATAAATGCTATTTTCAATGTTAGTAATGGAATATTGCATCATCTTTTTTATTAATTTAGAGATTTTTGTAGGCAGACTGTGACCCCCAAGATATTCAGGTCCTAATTCTCCAAATCTATAAATATATTGTCTTCCTTGACAAAAACGATTTTCCAGATGTGACTACAGGTAACTGTAGCTCAGTGAGATTGATGTTTGGCTTCTGAAAAACAAAACTAAGATAACACATTCTTTTTTTGTTAAGCCGCTTGGTTTCAGCAGCAGTAAGAAACTAATGCAGAGAATACAGACTTCTTTTCAATATGAAGTTATCCATCCAGAAACAGAATATTTTCTTCTATTTACATAAATTTTTCTTGTCCCCCTTAGTAACATTTTAACTTGCCTTTTATAGGTCATGCTCATTTTGTTCAATTATAAATTTGCTGTTGAAAGCACAAAAGGAGGTTGTACCAGTCTCTTGCTCATTTGGTCTCTGGCGATTTCAAAATTCTACCAAATGAACACTGAAATTTTCAGCACTGCACTTGAGAACTATGATTTAGTTTCTTCCTCTTCTTGTAGCCCCACCATTTGGTGTATCCCACCATAAGCTCACACCACTGGGCTATTGTCCATGATCATTTTGCTCATGACTGAAGTTATCAGACAAAAATTTCTATCAGATTGAAAAATACAGGGAAGAACATTATTGAAATTACTTCTAGCAAGGAACACTTTTTTAGTGTATGTGCCATGCAATATTTTCTCTTTATTTCAATGTATATATACATGGGCAATTAGAAATTATTTAAATTTAACTGATTCCCTGTGTTGCTATTTACTTCAATGTGGCAATTATACCCAGGATCTTTATGAGGTTTCTCTTTCACCTTATTCTCTGACTACTGATACCCTTCAGGCCTCAGTCAAATACCAACTTTAACATAACTCCTTATGCATTTGCTTTTTCAAAAAATTGCTAGATTAAATGCTCTTTAGGTCACAAATTTTCATCATTTGCCCATAATGCTTTATATCAGTTAGACCCTAAACAGACATTTGCTGAATAAATAAATAAACATTGACAACAAATAATTATGGTTGCCTGGGATACCAATGTTATTGGTAAACTTGGGCTTTATAGAATTATTTTAAAGCTAAGTATAAGTATTATTCTTTCATATTTTTTTTCACAATATTGCTTTGTGTTTGCCAATGACACAATTTAAAACCCCAGATAAAATTGTAAAGTACATCAACTAAAAAGCTGGAGGTTATGCCAACAGAGATGAAGAAACCAAAACCAGAGTGTTCCTACTCTGAAGCCCTTTGCACAGCACCTCAGACTCTGGGAGATGAATGTAGGATACTGTATTTTCTCCTTTAGGGTAACTCAAGATGAAATATGTTATAAACAGAGTTTGAAATAATTTCCTTGTATTTACTTCTCTCTTTAAAGCAGCATGATTTAGATCACAGATACCTGTTAGGCATTTTGTTGCTTGGAAACTACATCTAAGAGTGAACACTTTTGCCTTTCCTCTGAGTAAGACACATGCTAGACAGCACCTGCCACAGGAGAGAGCAGATTTACTGTTACAATGAGAGACCATCAATATGTTTAAGGTCTCTCCATCATTTAAACTCTCACTTTGGATCTTCAAAAAATAAAAAAATATAAAATAGCCTGTTGTGTGTCTACATAATACAGATGTGAATCATCTGTTTGTAAGTGGAGGATAATTTTTAAACTTTTTATAACTTAAAACTAACATTTTGTTGCAATATTTTAGACATATTGGATATTACAAATGAATTAGAATTTTGGAAAATTTTCTTTTCTTTCTTTTTTTATACTGGAGATTGAACTCAGGGCCTTTTGCATGCTACATCCCCAACACTTGGAAGACTTTCCACCCTTCTGAGAGTACCAGAGGTCCAAGAAAACTCTCTACCCATCTGCCACATGTAATTAATATGTCCTAGAATTTTAGATTCATAATATTTATCAAATCATCAGGTTTTCTATCTGCTTCTATACCATCTATTCAAATTCACATAATATCTTTTTTCTTGAATTACTCTCTCTAATTTGCAAGCCTGTGTGTTTTATCCCACCTGAATTCTTCAACACAACTTCCAGAGCACATTTTCCAATTGCAAATGCAACTGCATTATTGTTTAAAGCCCTTAATTTTCCTCCTATCACTTACTTAAGGTGTCCAAGTTCCTTCTCATAGATCTTTTATCATAAGGCCACTGTTTCTGTCCTACGACATGTTTCCTGTTATATTCAACTTTATGTTTTCCTGCATATTTGCGTACTGATGATCATGTGAAGGAAGAAAATACATTTACCTGTATGCGCTGCTGTATTCTTCTATCCATCGACATGACTGGCAGAAAGTAGTAGATTCATGGGAAGTGTGAATAAATGTACACTGAATTTCCTTCCTCCACTTGATGGAGACTACTTGGATCTTCCTACTTTAAACCCCCTTCTTACCTCCACTGCTCTCCCTTTGCTTCACTCTTTGTTTCAAGTGTGTGTGTGTGTGTGTGTGTGTGTGTGTGTGTGTATGGAGGCAGATAAGAAAGGGTAAAGGGGAGAGTGGAGGCTCAGGTGCCAGATACAACAGATATAATTGTTACCCTGTTCTCTGTTATGAAAGTGTCTTTAGGTCCCACCCTATAAAAGGAAAGTTAGCATGTTTTCATCTTCCCTGAGACATAAGCATAGCGATAGTGAGTAGGAAGAGATTTGGTGAGGTGATTCATTGGAGATAAAGGAGAAGGAAGAGAAACTCAACCATGATTTTTCATGTTCAGAGTCCTGTCCTATAGATCAAGAGCCAAAAGTTACTGGGCACAGTGGTGCACGTCTGTAATCCCAGCACTTTGGGAGGCTGAGATAGGACAATTGCGAGTTCAAAGCCAGCCTCAGAAACGGCAAGGCGCTAAGCAGCGCAGTGAGACCCTGTCTCTACATAAAACACAAAATAGGGCTGGGGATGTGGCTCAGTGATTGAGTGCCCCTGAGTTCAATCCCTAGTTCCAAAAAAAAAAAGAGCCAAAAGTTACATAACTATATAAGCATCTGAAATGCATGTTAGTTTTCCATGGTTGGCATTTGCTTTCAATTTCTCTAAGCCTATTTTTTAAAAGCTTAAAGAAAAACTCTAAACTTGACTTTGAAAACTGCTAAGAAAGAGATTGCTCAGAATCTAGCATTTCACTGTCACCAAATGTAGGGAAAAACAGTCACTACAGTGTAGGAGAGTAAGCTTCAGCAGCATGCACAGTAAAAAGGAAGTGGACTGAAGCTTATGGAAAGTGGGAAATGTAAAAAAGACTCTGGGACTGATAAGTGTCTCAGGCCTAGGCTCACAGCTCTGGGATTTGTGGTGATGGTTTCCTTTGGAAAGTCCTCAGAATGACCCATGAAGAGACCCTGATGGTTCATTCTAAGCAATGAAGTGTTTTCCATCTCAGGGGAGAACAAGGAGAACAGGGAGTGAGCATCTGTTTGTGAGCAGGGGGAGAAGGGCGTGGTGTGAGTGCAGCCAAGATTGACAGGAGAAATGTGTGCACTGAGGTTAGAGAAGGCTGTTCAACAGGACTTCCAGGAACTGATAGGTCAGAAAGTGGAGAGGTAGAATGACTCCTCCACCATGAGCAGTATACACTAAGGCATTTCTGATCATGAGATCAACTGGAGATGTCCCATAGGAGTTGGCCTTTTAGAAAACTTGCTCATGCTGCAGTGTGGAGTGGGTTCAAGGAGAGTATGACTGATGATGGGAGGGAGGTGGGAATCCATTACAGTCATGTAGGTGAGATGATGATGGTGGTCACAATTTGAACAGCAGCACTGGACATACAGAGAAATGAATGAATGCAAAAGACATTTAAATTGCAGAATCTATTGAACAAGATATGGGAGGTGAAGTAGCATGCTGTTATCATACACTTATCAAGGAATCTTTTTTCAGTGGAACAAACTATGAACACATAGGAGAAAAGGATTTCTGCGGAGTGTATTTTATAAAATCTATGTCTATAGTAGAATACATGACGAAATGTTATAATACCAGTTGTTACAGAGAAGTACAGACATGTTATTAGAGTTCCACCATGTGCATCCCTCTTATTGAACATATCGAGGGAAAAGCAAACTAGGGTGTGAAGTCATGAAAAGGGGGCCCCATGCATACACCACATGACTGACAGAACCTTGAGTAGAGAAGGCATCTGAAAGGATCATGCTCAGTATTGAAATAGGCAATGTAACTTGGCCTGGAGGCACTTCTCATTGTTTTAAAAAGTATTCTAACTTATGGAAAAGGCTGTTTTTTCTTGAAAGTAACATAAGAAATTTCTTGTTTCTTGGTGGTCACATGGGTCAGGGCCTCACAGGGTACATGTTGAGGCTTCTTGAAGTAGAGCCCTGCTTCCTCTCCATTTAATTTTCTGCTTTGTAGTCAACTTAGTTTTAAAGAAAAAGTCTACTCATGTCTCCTCCATTCTTAAATCTTCAAGGAAACAGTGAGATATAATTAAAAATAAAGTTGAACAGAACCTAAGTTGAATCTTTGAGAAAACTTACATGATTGACAAGCCTTTGGTGAAAACAAAGCAAGACATATAGAGAGATGCAATTAATAAATCTCAAACAAGAACCTTTTCTTATATATGTGTAAATAGAAAATCACATGTTCATTTTCACAATAGAGGATAGAAAAAATTGGATATAAAACAATTATGAAATGTCTAAAGTATTCATAGGTATAAAATTATGAAGATAAACCTTTTTCCATTTTACCCACCACCAAAAGTCACAAACTGAAGGGTTTTTATTGGTGAATACAATATTACTAACTTGTATAATGAGCAAAACCTGTCCAATTCATTTTACCAGATGTCAATAATTTTATACTAAAACTTGATAAGTAAGTACAGGAAAAATATACATCTATTTCACACATGAATATGAGCTTTTAAATTCTCTCTACAAATATACATACAAATACTCTGAAAATACATAGTTTAGTGAGATAGGGGTCTTTCTGTGTGTATGTGTATGTGTGTGTGTGTGTGTGTGTGTGTGTGTGTTTGCCATATTTGTATATGACTTAATTCAGACTTGTGAAGATAGCTCAAGCAAGAAAAATCTCTCAGTGTAATTTGTATCTTAAAAGTTTACAAATAAAATTTCATGATTTTTAAATTGTGTTCAAATTTATCTGATTGGAACTGTGGTTGTCCAAAATACGTTTGATATACTGCGAAGTTTATTTAGCACTAAAGGTCAATAAATGTAAAGCCTTAAACACTTTCAAAGTCAGGAGCAAGACAAGAATGTTGGCCAGCAGCTGAACTAACATTCAATACAGTAGAAGTTCTGAGCATTAAAATCAAACAAAGAAACCCACAGAGGTGTGAGAATTGTAAGGGAAGATAAGGAATTGTTTTTTTTTTTTTTTTACGCCTTTTCTCTTCTTTATTTTATTTTTGTGGCTACAGTAAATGACTAAAAGAAAACCAGAGTTAGCAAGTTATTAGTGTTTAGAGAGTCAACTCTGGGCCAAATACAATATAAACTTATGACATTGATGGCATTATCTATACCAAGAATGAATAATAGAAAATGCAATAGGATTTAAGTTCTGATCTTGATGGAACACTTTTAAAATACCTTAATGAATAGAAAGCTATACAACTTTGAAATGTAGGAGGAATTTATATAAAATGGTTCATTTTTCTAAAAATAATTTAAACATACTCTATATCTAATTATATTGTAGACGATTTTCTTGGGTGGGACAAAGGGAATACTGTAATAAAAACAGGATTATACAGATGTAATATCAATTAAGTAAACCAATCAAATAGTAAAGATTCTTCTAGAAAAGATCTGATTATGTATAGCCAATTATTATATGTTAGTGATAAAATTAGGAATCATAAAATTATATTTAGCAAATTGTACTGGGAAAATTATTTACTATATGGAAAAAATTTGAAGATATCTATACCAGGGTGCATAGTAAAATCCAAATGATTGAAAGATCTATATAAAAACATTTTAATTAAAAATACAAAATAAAAATGTTCAGTTTCTTGATCACCTCAAAACAGGAAGTATGTCTTGAATAAGACTGCAAAAGCACAAATTATAAAAAAGCATTTACATATTAAATTACTTTAAAGAATAAAAGTTTTATTTAATAAAGGACCATAGAAAAGCTAAAAGACAAAAAGTGGGATAAACTATATGTAACATCTAAAACTAGAAATTGTTATCTGGACTATAGCATTAATACTAAAAATAAAAAAGAAAATGTCATTAAACCAATGGAAAAGTCAAAAAGGGTATAAATTCCCTGGTACTCCCCCCCACCAAAAGATATAGATTTCAAGCATTTATAAAATGTCTATTACATTATTAAGTGTATTAGGGAAAGAAAATGATGCAGTTTATTTAGGAGAATGAAAAAATTAAACTATGTATATTCATACAATGGGCCATAAGCAGCTCTCCTGAACTAGACATCCTGAACTAGATTTACATAAAAAAATCATGACTAGATATCAAAAAGCCATTTTAGATAAAAACCGTTTATAAAGACTAAGATAAATGCTTTGTACTTTACAAAGTGGTAGAAGCTTTAGTTTGCCTTAACAGGTTTACCTTAACAACAGTAGCAAAAGGCACAGATGGACACAGATCCTCATTGGCCAATTAACCTCTAAGAATCCATGCACCTATCACACACCTCTTCTTCCCTGACTTAACTATCACTGGCTACTTGTTCCTCACTAGATGTCAAAGACAGAGTCGCTTTAATCAATAAATACGTGCTTAATGAATAAAAAATGAAAGAGTGCAATGCAGTTGTACATAAAAGCGTTCACCTTTTTCAAGACTTGAAGGTAAAGAGACTAAAAAAAGAGGTCCGAAAGAAGAACATTTGGCAATTTGGTTAATAATTCAAGAGGCATAGAAAACAATGCTTTTATGTTTTATGAGAACAAGGTGTCATACTATTAAGGCACGCAGATGCTCCGAAAGAATGTTCTTGTTTTGACAAGGGAAGACTTTCTAAAGTTAAATGGAACCCTGACTGAGCTCTACTGTTCTTGAGTTTTAAATTGAACCTTCTGCCAGTTCTGCTTTGATGATATTTATCATTATATATATCTATATATCTATAT
>PVHX01024344.1:0-24198 GCA_004024805.1 Geosciurus inauris
TTGGTACTGGGGATTGAACTCAGGGGCACTCGACCACTGAGCCACATCCCCAGCCCTATTTTGTGTTTTATGTAGAGACAGGGTCTCACTGAGTTGCTTAGTGCCTCGCCGTTGCTGAGGCTGGCTTTGAACTCGCGATTCTCCTGTCTCAGCCTCCCTAAGTGCTGGGATTACAAGCGTGAGCCACCACGCCCAGCTTATGCTTATTATTTATTAATAATTCTTCCTTTGAAACTGGCTGCACAAGTCTGTTTTCTCTTTTTAATTATTGACTTTTATTACTGAGTTCAAGTTCCTTTATATATTCTAGACTTAAATGCTTTCAGATATATACAGATAATAATAGATAAACAGATGTATAAAAGTACTTTCAGCCTGTGGGATTCTAATTCATTTTCTTGACTGTTTGATGAGTAGAAGTTATTCAATTTAATGAATTTAGTTTACCATTTTTAATGGTTTTCAGTATTCTAAGAAATCTTTGCTTACCCAGAAGGTTCAAAAATAGTTTTGTTTCAAGAAGCTAGAATATGTTGTTTTATATTAGGTACTTTAAGTACTATAAGTTGATTTCTATGGTATAGAATTAGGATTTAAGCTATTATTAATACTCAGTTTTTGCAACACTGTTTGATAAATGGATGTCTGTTTCCCTATTGAATTGTTTAGTCTCTTTTGTCAAAAAATGAGTTGACCAAGCCAGGCATGGTGGCACGCACCTATAATCCTAGTGGCTCAGGGGTCTGAGGCATGAGGATGGCAAATTCAAAGCCAGCCTCAGCAGTTTAATGAGGCCCTAAGAACTTAGCAAGACCCTGTCTCAAAATAAAAAATAAAAAGGGATGGGGATATGGCTCATCCCTGGGTTCAATCCCTGGTACCAAAAAAGAAAAAAAAAAATGACCACTTAAGTGTTTTTATTTCTGAATTTTCTATACTTTTTTCATTTTATCCATCTTTATGACAATATCTCACACTCAATTATAGTGACTTTAAGGTAAAATCAAGTAGTTCTAGTCCCCCAACTTTGTGGGGTGTTTACATGATTGTTTTGGTTACTGTAACTCTTTGAATTTCCACATTTCTGAATCAGCTTGTCAAATAACTCAAATAAGCCTGCTGGGATTTCGAGCAGAATTGTTTTAGATACAACAGATTAGACTGGGAAAAGAGACATTTTAACAGTATTGAGTCTTCTAAGCCATGAACTTGATATATCTCTGCATTTAGATTTTTTAAAACTTCACAATTCTCTTTGTTTTCAGTATACATATCTTATATGTATTCCATTAAATTCATTTTTGTTGCATTTTTTTCCTTATCAATGGTGGTATATTTTATCTCAATTGCTACCTGTTCATTTCTAATAGAATTTGGTTTTGCTCAGAAAAATTTGAGGTAATTCTTATTCTTGGGCTGGAGTAGACATGTTTCTTAAGTTGTAACTTTTGTAAGATTTTATCTAGATCCTCTGGACATTCAACAAAGTCTGTCCATATTGGTAGAGTTGGCATGTCCATTATTCCAATTGGCCTTTGGAATCTTTCATAGCCTAGTTCCCAGTGGATATTCTCGGGAAGACCTCACTGGGTTTCACCCTCTGGATGGGTATCTTGGTATTTGGCTAATGACTCAGTTGGACCTGTATGTATTCTGAAGGGCTCCCACTTATGTTTTCCCTCCTCTTCAGTGCCCTATTCCTTGAACTCCATGTAACTCAGCGGCTTCAAATTCTAATCATGTTTTCTGTACAGAACACCTGCTGCTTTCTTCTTAAGTTCCTTTTTTCTAAGACACAATAGATAAAATTTTCCCTGGAAAAACAATTCAGCCATGTGGTTCACTTCCCTCAATGACCACAGTCTTCTCCTGTCCACTGTCTAAAAACAGTTGCTTCATGGGTTTTGTCCAGCTTCATAGTTACTTACAACAAAGGGTTTAAAAAGAGGTTAAATGTCACCCTGTCATGGCTGGTACCTATAAGCGTACTTTTTTTTTTTTTTTTTGCTGTTAAATCCATAATGCAGTTATAAACATTTTATCTTTTTCCTGATTTTTAATCATCTGTTTAGTGAATTGGAAATATGATATGTAAATTTATTCTTTACACATAATTAATTTTTCTATATACAATAAACTATTATCAGATATTTTTATGACTCAAAAATTGATATTTGGGGATGAATCTATAAAACTCCATTTAAAAAGGGATATGTGATCTGTTCTTTTGGGATTCATCAGAAAGTGCAAGGAGAAATTTTTGCTATTTCTCTGACTTTATATTACTATTGCATTTTTCCTTTTTTATATTCCATCTGTTTAGGGCTTTTAAATATTTTTTTCCAAATCTTTGAATTTTATTTCTAAATTGATATATATAAAAATTTATATACATACACGTATATATTTAACCTTAATATTTTGTTAACTCATTTTGAGTGTATTTTAAGAGCATTTTTCAAGTATTACCCCCAATATAAGTTGATTTATCCCTTAAATATCAGCATTTTCACCACCACTTCACAATACATTTTTATATAGTAATCATGACAGACAAGAAATCATTTGTATATTATCCTTTCAATATAAAATTATAAACCAGAGCTTGCAGCTTTTTAAGTTGGATAAGCTATAGATTAATAGGATCTATTATTTTGAAGATGGCATGAGGCATGCATCATTTCAAAAGCAGAGTACTGAAAGGAGATCACAGAAGACATGCTATGTGAGGTCAAAAACAAATACTGGCTTATCAATTAGGATTTATTCTTTGGCAAGTAATAATGTAATTGAATTTGAAAATAATTTAATAAATTTAAGTGTAACATATAGTTAATAGAATGGTGTCAGTTTTTCGTCACTATAACAAATACCCAAGATAGTCAATTTATAAAGAGGAAAGGTTTATTTTTGCTTAGTTGTGGAGGTCAGTCCATAATCAGCTGATCCTCCTATTGCTTTGGGGTCTGCACAAAGTCATCAGAGCATGTCAGGGAGAATGTGGAACAGAACCACTCACTTATGCCCAGGAAGTGGGGAAAAAAGAAAAGGGTAGAGAAGGGGGTCCCACAGTCCCTTGGTAGGTGATATCTCCAACAACCTGAAGACCTCCTTGTTGGCCCACCTCTTAGTTTCCACCCCCTCCCAATAAGTACCACACTGGGAAGCAAGGTTTTAACGCATGGGCCTTTGGGGCACATTCCAGATCCAAACCATTGCATTATCCTACCTTGAAGCAAGAACTAATTGTTCTCAGATTAGTTACTTTTAACCAACTTTGTATGAAATGGGGAAAATCTGAATAAACCATTCAAGGATTTTTAAAATTCTGATAAGCATGCTTTGGTTATTATTAGTATAACAAAATTATACAATAAAACAAATAACCAACAGTTTCTGTGTTGATTACAGCTTGCTTCCTCCCAAATGATAAAATAAGAAGCTGTTGTATTCATTATCTTTGCTGTCTGTGGGTGACCCAGCTTCTCCATAATTGCTCAGATTTGTTTCAAAACCCATTTCCACAATTTTCAGTGTGACTAATCCAATGACTTCAAGTGTAGCTAAATGTGATTTGCCCTATTGTTGCATTAATGATGGTAGTATGGCACATAGACCGAAAAGCATTTAAACCTGAAGAAAGCTTATTTATTTATGTAACAACCTACAATAGGTTGGAAGCAGAGCTTCTCCACACAGTGATCCAGGGGCTCACACTCCTTCATCTTGTGCCTTTGCCACCACCCTCCCCTGTGTGTACCGGTAGTGGGTTAGCATGTTCACAGTGAGGCACCGTATCCAGGGATTTTGGAGAGAAAGAGCAGAATGGGGCTCTCTCACCTCTTATGGCCTTGGCCAGAAATGGGCCACATATCTGCTCACATGATACCCTGACTGTAGAAATAATGAGTTCTAATGAGTTAATTAGAATGAGTTTAATTAGAATGATGAGTTCTACTTAGGCTTCCCCTATACTTACCCCATCTTTACCGCCCCCCCCCCACCACCAACAGGAACAACATGGAATGAGATATCCATAGGAAATACCACTTTTATTATCAAGACAAGGAAAGCAATACTGAGCAGGAAAACTTGAGGTTTTCATTTCTTCTGAAGGGGTTTCCCTTTCATGTTTGTATAGTCTGTCATTTGATTTGATTCTTTTTTTTTTTTTTTTTGATTTGATTCTTACAACTTGCTAAAGTAAGAAAGTGATTGGGGGAAGTTGGGATTTTTTTCCCCCTCAGGAAGATTGTGTACTTCATAAAGATTTGGGATCGAGTTTGATTGCTAGAACAGACATGGCTGATTTTTATCCCACAGGTGAGATTAGGTGAGGTAGTTAAAGGGCTCAAGAAGCCATGCTTCTTGGGTAAAGCCAGAATCCATCATGTCTGTCTTGGATAACTTCTTAGCGACATAACCTTGAGCAAATATCCATTTTGTGTATCCATTTCTTCTACCATTAAATGGGGAGAATAATAGTAAATAGTTTTCTAAAGAATAAATGAGATAATACACAAATTTCTTTGAATTCCTGGTACATAGTAAGTACTCAATAAATGTTATCTAATAGTAATAGTGATTCTCATTACAATTATTCTCACTTGAGTACATGCATGTTTTACAGGTATGAGCTGTTTTTCTCTAAAAGAGAAGCTCTTAACATGAGAGGTCTTGATTTAAAAAAAAAAAAAACTGAAAAACTATAGCATCATCTACTTAATTTCATGCCCTCTGCTGCTGATTTTGCCTTCTGATGGTATTTCCATTTGTTTTCACAAAAGTCAATATTTTCCTGTTTCTCCATTTAAAATAGATTTTTATGTGGAGCATGTAAGCAGTATCTGAAACAAGTGAAATTAAAGTCTCCCAAGTGTAGGAACAAACTAGAAGGAAGGTGTGAGCCTGAGATCACGGTTTACAAGAAGGTTGCACAGGACAGTCATTTTGCTAGAAGTGAGACCAAAAATACTAAAAAACCTGGGGGGTGGGGGGAGCATCCAAATTTCTCAATAGGCAAGGGGTCAGATTCGTAGGGATGGCAACATTATTTGGCTTAACTTTCTTGCAGTGAAGGAAGAGCTTCATCTGGTTTCATGTTAGCTCATTCACACTTCTCTCGGCTATTATCTCTATCAATCCTGCAGTGACTTGATACACCATGTCTAATTCTTCATAAATCAGCTCAACTCTAGAGTGATATTGACAGTGGCTTTCCCAACTCCATTGTGTTCTGTCAAGAGTTTTATTCGTTCTCAAAACAATCTGCCGTGAACGCCCTTGTTTGCTTGCCACACTGGTCTTTGTTCAGGCTGAAAACTTTGATTTATAACTGTATATAATTGATGGCTGTGGGGTAGGGGGACTATAGCTCATGCTCCTCCTCTTTTAATCTAGCTTTGCTTAGAAATCCATGTAGTGGAGCATTCTCAAGGGAATGGGCTGGGAAATTTTCCATATACCCAATGGGAGGCCATTAATCATGGTGAGGAGTGTGTTTGTGAAAGTAAAGAAAAACAAAAGTCAGACCACCTCAAGATGGCTTATCCAAGAATGGACGTTAAAGCTAATGTATTCATTGTGGGGCATTTCCAAAGAAAAGCTGAGCTATTTGGTGAACCAGATCTATTTGCTACTCCAAAAACAAAATTTGACATTAGTACTTGAAGTTATTAGTATTGAAAAGCTGCTCCCAGAGTCACTGACAATTTGCTAAGTCATTGACCGGGAGCCACTGAAAGCTCTTTTTAAATGGCACAAGTCTCTGTTTTCCTGATAATGAAAAAGAAGGAAAATAGAGACTTTTTCTCTTGGCGGCTTTATCACAATGTAGCTTGCAGACCTGTCATTCTGGTATTTTCTGAATTTAATGCCATGCTCTCTCCCCACCCTGCCCCTTCTAGTGGAACTTCAAAAGGAGGCTGTGGAACTTTCTACATTGACATTTCTTTAGAATGCAAAGATTGATACTAAGTTTCTGAAAGTAACTGCAGATTCTTCTCAAAGGTTAGAAAGAAAATAGAGACCTTTTTTTTTTTTTTTTTTAAATGTTCATTGAGAGGAACAGAAGTTATTTGGAGTGGTTTTTTTTTGTTGTTGTTGTTGTTTTTTGGGTTTTTTTGGTTCTATTAAAAGGCACCTTGCAAGCAAAAGATATTTCATGATCAATAGCATGCTCAGAAAATACATATTTTTTGAAAATGAATTATAATGCTCAAACTAGAGTAATACATCACAAAAACACAAAATTAAAGTAAATGAAAGCATACAGCAAATTTTACATGGTTTCTTTATGCCTCATATTTTAGTGATTGAGAATGTTCTAGCAGGTATAAATAAAAAAAACAAGAGAATTATAATCAGTGATGTACCCTGGATCATATCCCATGAATATTATAAGAATAGGTTGAAATATACTAAATATATTAAATTAAATATTAATTAAATAAAATTAAATTACATTAAATAAATTAATATATTAAATTATAAGAATAGGTTGAAATGCTAGCTAATATCAGTTCATTCCATTTAGTGAATTAACAGCTGGTACCATTGAAGTATCCATAAAGTTAACTGAAGATGTTGTGGTCTATATTTTCTTCCATGCATCTGTTGATATAGGCATTATTTAAATTTGTTTGATTTTGCATTGTTGTATCTCAGGTTCAGTAATAGGAAGCCCTCTCCTTGAAAGAGAACCTCAGGTCATTTACAATTCATTTCCTCCTCTTTCAAGGAGTTTGAACTGATAAATATATTCCATCTTAATGATGCTGGGAGTCAGAATGGAAAGAGTGCATTCATAGATTGTGTTCCTAGTTAAATCTGAATCCTTTGGAATTAGGAGAAAGTTCCCAGATGTTGGTGCATTGGTCCTCAGAGTCCCCACTTGACACAAGAATCAAAGGGCCTTGGAGAACAATTCTTTAACATTGACCTCATATGGGATATAACTTCAATCCAGCTCTACTAATATGCCTTAGAAAAATATTCATTAAACAAATGACAGAAAACAGTAGTTAAAATCCATAGTTAACCAAATGGATGTACAAAGTATCCCAGATATTGGTCATCTGTGAAGAACTGAAAATCTTCCCTTAAAGGCACTAGACAAGCTCTGAAGAGCCAGCTTACCTCTTGGCATCTTTTTGTATTCCTAAAGAACTTTATTTAAAATAACCTGCTGTAAAGGTAGCAACCCATGCACTCTAGTTCTTTAAGAAAAATAAGAATTGAGGAAAATTTCTAATATAAGATGTTCTTTCTATGGGGCGTGGTGATACACACCTGTAATCCCAGTGGTTTGGGAGGTAGGAGCAGGAGGATTCCAAGTTCAAAGCCAGCCCCAGCAACTTAGCGAGGTCCTAAGCAACTCAATGAGATCCTGTCTCTAAATAAAATCCAAAAATGGGCTTGATATGTGGTTCAGTGGTTAAGTGCCCCTGAGATCAATCCCGGGTACCAAAAAACAAAACCAAACCCTCTTTCCATACATCTGGTTCATTGTTCTAACAGCTTTGCATTTCAAAACTAATGTACTAATACTTAACTTGTTTTGCATAGTGTTTTCATTTTAAATATTTCACTCCTTATGCTCAATATGTAACTTCCTTACCTTAAAAAAAAAAAAAAAAAAAAAGCCACTGTCGCTTCTATCATACTCCGCTGTGTTCCAAAGAAGTTAAAGTTTCAAAACAAAATATCATTGTGGACATTTTCTGTTGTCTTCTGCTGTCATATGAAGTTGATGTTGCTGCCTTTGGGGAAAATAGTTTTTATTACACCTCTGGCATGGCACCCCTTAACAACATCAACAATGAATTCCTACTGTTTTATATAAAGTTCAGGTTAGACAAAAATAAAACGTTAATGGTACCAAGACAAAAATCCCTTTCTCCAAATTAAGTCTAACTTTTAACCATGAACAGTGAATTTCAGAAATAGCCAGTATATACATGAAACATTGTCATATGGTGGATCTCAATAACCCTCTCTTGTTCAAACTCACACTTCATTTTTCCTGTAGGTAGGCGCAGGGAGGCGATTTCCTTCAAGAGAGGTTTAAAGTAGTCCCTGATCTCACAAGTACTACATGCTTCTTATTAAAATAAAATATGAAGTTGGCTGTGTTCCAGGAAAGCTGAACTAGGGGAAGGGACACAATGAACAGTTATAGCTTCTCATGCAATTATTTAATGGGGAGTAGATTTTTCTATCATGGTCCCTGGCAGTAGTAGCCATTTGATCCTGGGGTTTAGATTAAATGTTTCATTACTAGTGTCTGTTTAGGGATATTTATGGAAAAACATGTCGGTCTCCTGGGCAAGCCCATGTCAACTACAATAAAGAGATTGGCACGAGTGGGTGAAAGGTATTTCTTTATTCCAAGATGTGCAGAGACATGAGAGTACAGTGCTAAGTGGATACTTCCTAAGATTTGAGGGAATCTTGTCTCCTGATGGCAAAGGTTGAAAGCTAACTCAGCCTGTCCCCAGGACTTCAGGATTTTCTTGGGGAAATGAATTCTCAAGCTCTCTCTCTCTTCTTAAGCACAGGTGAGTCCATGGAGAACCGGAAAGAGCAGAGGGGTGAGACATGCCTTTGTATTTTTTTCCCCCTTAGCAAATAACGGCTTCCCACCAAACTTTAAACTGGACAGCTCGTTTTGCTTTATGCCTTCTACAGAATCCACCATCTGTTTCACATGGGGTAGATATAAATTTTATAGATTTCACAATTAGATTTTAGTTTGTTTAGGTTTTTCCCCACTTACTCTCTGAGTGGTTGTAGAAATAAATGCATGCAGCTAAGTATGACTGGAATATTTGTGGAGTGAGCACTAAAAGACATTTGTCACATTAAACAGTTGGATACATTTAAAAGCCTCCTGGAAATTGAAATCTGAACATCTGTATCAAAAAAAAGAAAAGGCAAAAAGTATAATCTGTTACTGCTACTGTCGGTATTCATGTAAAAAGATTTAGTCTGGGGTTTATGTTTCCCTCTGTGGTGCTCAGTGAGCCTATTGGTTGGGTCTGCATATTTTGCAAATTATCTCAAAATTGATAAAAATGCATCCTGCAAGGTTGTTGAATCAGATGGTGGTGTTTGGAGATTGGTTTGCAGGATGTGGGGGAAGGTGTTGGGGCATACCGTTTCACTCAAATTAAGAAACCAATTGTAGCACGATGTTCTTTTATAGACTTGTGGTATTTGGATAATTGAATGGCTATGGTCTGCCTCACTATAGTTGAAGAGGCATCTTTCTGAGATTGGGGAAAAGTAGAAACAAGTGATTTTACAGCCAGGCTCCCGGAATCTGCTGACGAGGCACTTAAGGGAGAAGAGGCGGTCCTGTCTGTTGCTCAGAAATGTTCACAAAATCGTTCCCATCTGTTAAGTGATGGGAAGAAAGTGTCCAACCCCAAAGGTTGCAAACTCTTGTGAGGCTTGAGTTCATTTGAGAACAGGACGGCAAAGCAAATACTTCAAATGCCTTTTTCTCTTAGTTTCATTTAGAATTTTTGTTGTTCATTTGTTTGCCCAAGATCTTAACCACTAGTCCCCCACTCCACGAATATGGTGGGACTCTGTTCCCATGTAAAGTATTTCTATTCTGCTAATTTTTAAGCAAGAATTTTTTGAAAATATAGAGGAAACTTAAGCAAAAACTAGTTCTCTTTATTTTTACTACAATTTCTAATACTATCATGTTCAGTGTGCCAGGAAAGTATATAATCTCTTTCAGCCCTTTGCCACACCACCAAAATCAGCTGCTACTTGGAAATCCTTTCACTTGAATTATATGTACTTGCTACTTTTTTTTAAAGCAAAGAATATTGGGCATTTTTTAAAAATTCTTTTTTGTTCTACATGACAGTAGAAATCATTTTGATTTATTTGCACAAGTTTGAAATATAATTGTGCAGTTTTATGACTATTTTATTTTTTGATAAAATAAACTGGGATTTATTTTTGATAAAATATGCCCTTAGAAGTATGTTGTCTTGGTGGGTAATTGCTATTGATTATGGGAACTTTTCCCCATTGAATGGATTCCCAGATAATGACACCTGAACATGAGTTTCAAGCATCAGGAATAACTGTCATTTTTCTTTGTGTCCTTATTTAGTCCCTAACATTCATTTTAGGAGGTAGAAGAAAAGGACTGATTCTGCAACTTAGAAAAACTAAGATAGTCCCTTAAAGCATTACAGATTTGTTGGAAAAGGATGTTTCAGACTACAATATTCCAGTTCTGGGTTCAACCGACTAGCCTTCTACCTCCACATAAAGCACCAGTGTTCAGGTGACATTGACTCTGGATCACTCTCGTGTCATGGACATCCTGGACTCTGTTACAGGTGGTGAATTAGAACACTCGTGCTCCCAGTGATTAAGTTAATCTTCATGAGTTTTGCTACCTTTTCCAATGGAAGATGAGGTTTTAGTTTCATTTTTAGTTCTGTGATCCAGTCCTTTTTAAAGCTCTCCTTCTATGCAAGTATATAGGTTGGGATAGACTTTTTTGGTTTTTTTATTCATTTATTTTACTGAAAATTAGGAGTAATATTTCCCTTCTCAGGACTTCCTATGAAAATGGAGCTTGGAAATCATTGCCACGGTTTTACATGGACTGAAATATAGGACTTTCTATCACCAGCATTCAGCTAGGATTGAAATACACTTTGAATTCTTTCACTTCCTCACTAATACCTGATCAATCATCCACTTTCTCTTCTGTTTCTCAAATGCCTACTGTGTGCTCCTGGGGTGTACAGGTGTTTCAGACAGCACTTCTCAAGCTCATGCACCTTTAAATCACCTGGGAATCTTTTTTAAAAAATAAAGATTCTGATGCAGGAAGTCTGGGGATGGGACTGACATTCTTTGACTCTAAGAAGCACCTTGTGATTAGGCTTCTGGTCTCTCTGAACTTATGGCGTATCTAGGAGCTCATATATAGAACAAAGGAGAAACTCTGAGGAGGACATTTAGATAATGCTTCAGTCAGCTTCTCATCACTGTGACCAAAAGACCTGACAAGAAAAATTTAAAGGAGGAAAAAATTATTTGGCTTCAGTTTCAGAGGTTCAGTCCATGGTGGGCCAACTCCATAGCTCTTCCTCAAGGTGAGGAAGAACATTGTGATGGAAGAGTGTGGCAGAGGAAAGAAGCGCAGGATACGACAGGAAGCAGAGAGATTTCCATTCCCCATGGACAAAATAACCCCCAAATCAAGACCCTGGTAACCTACTTCCTCCAACCATATAACCTACCTTCCTGTAGCAATCACCTGGTTAATCCATTGAAGTGGATCAAACCACTGCTTAGTTTTACAGCTCTCACAATCTAGACATTTCACCTTTGAATATTCTTATACTGTATCACACACATGCTTTGTGGGGACACCACATATCCAAACCATTGTAGATAACATTGATCATTTACTATATGCAAGTCATGGGCTTTGTTCTGAAGCAATCTTTTTGGATTGAGATACAAGCATGGGACCATCAATTGAATAAGAGCACAGTAGAATTGGGCAGTGACACCAGGGAAGGAAGCAGAAGCCCTGGATATGGCCTCCCTGCCAATCTTGGAGAAGTAAGCAAAGACCAGATCACAAAAAGCCTTGTAAACCATACCAGGGAGATTAAATTGGATCCCAAGACCAGTGGGGGAAACCATGGAATGTTTTTAAGCAGAGAGATGGCTTTTGGATTTTGGGAACATTATTCTGGAAACTTTGTAGGAGCTCAATTAAAAGGGGGCCTTCTGGAAACAGATGAGAAATTGATGGCTATTAGTCACCTAGAATCATCAATCTGTGGGTGCTCTAGGAAAACATGAGCCTCATGAAATTCAAGCAGCTTATTGTCTGGTCCAGGAGAAACATGTATACACAAAACAAAATATCACACACAAGATCCATGTTGTCCCTATGTTCAGGCTAACAACTCGACACACAGTGTCTTAGAAGTGAGCTGCTTTGTCAATGTGTATTGTCCAGTCACACAGGAGAGGACTCTGGGATCTGGCAGTTCTGAAGATGCTGCTGCCTTAAGATCTCGCCATTGAGTTAAACTAAGTTGACTCTTTCTGTATCCACAGTTATCATTGTCCTTGTATAGGAAATCTGTTGGATGCTATTTTGTGGCCTGTCCACTGTTAATATCACTAGCCTCTATTAAAAGTTCTCCTAAGGGAATGCCTTCTTGGTATCAAGGAGTGATGGTATGTATAGTATATGCACCCATCAAATGTGCCTCGTAGTGACTTACTGAATACCTATGCCAGGAACACCCTGAGGAAAGTATTGCCATTCTCATTTCATTAAAACAAACAACAACACAGAGTAGTTACAGAACCTTGCTGAGATCGTGGAGCTGCTCTGAATCAGTGTTCTGACCAAATCTTCCTAATGCCGACACCCTTGTATTTCACCCCAGCAAGACAGGTTGTCTTGTTGGTCTTTACATCTCTAGGCTGCTTTCTAATTTTCAAAACCATTTTGCTTTCATTTAAAAGTACTTTTCCTCCTACAGATGTTTGAGAGGAGGGTAAGGGATGGCTGTCCCACCTGACACATGAAAAGAGAGAGGCTTAGGAAATAGAGGAATTGTACCAACGTCACAGTTAATCAGGGCTGCTCTTCCTCCTCCTGGTCTATAGTTTCAGGTGTTGTGCCTTTGGTTCAAGGCCTATTCCCAAGAATCAGTGGTTCTTAAACTTGCCTATATAATATATATATATATATTATATATATTATATATAATATAAACTTATATATATAATATAAACTTGCCTATATAATGCCATCACTAGGATACCTTTGAAAAATATGAATGCTTGGCTTCCACTCCTAGACATTCTGATTTACTTGGTATAAAGTGTTTTGCATATTTAAAAGCTCGCCAATTAACCTTGATATGCAGCAGAATTTGGGAACCATTGTTGTAACTTTTGAGATAATAGTTTTGATATTGGTTTGGAGTAGTCTTTCTCAAATTGTGGTCCCTAGACCAGCAGCATCAACATCATCTGGGAATACGTTACAAATGCAAATTTTTAGTTTGCACAACAGACTAATGAAACAAATATTCTGGGGGTGGAGCCAGAAATGTGCTTTCCAAGTGATTCCGATGCAAGCCAACCCCCTTGGCCATACATCCTCCCAACAGGTTTATGATGTGGAACATGGTGACCAGCTGTCTGCTATTTTTACTGAAGCCAGAGCTTGGGAGAAATATATTTAAACCCAAATGACAGTACAAGGCATTTATATTTGTATTAAAAGATGGATTTCCTAATGGTGTAGGTTGCCAACAGTGGAAAGAAAAAACCAAGGGAGGATTTTGGAATCTTTCTGGGGGTGGCTGGAGTACTGGACCATCAAAAAGAAAAAAGAAAAGGAAGAAATTGGCCTCTGGAGAAAAGGAAAGCATGAAATATTGTCATCGGACTTCACTTGAGTCATTTACAGTCCTTCCTTCCTGTGCTTTGAAGTGAAGGGTGAGGTCTTCATAGCTGGCACCCTTTATTCTCTTCCAAAAAACCTTAATATGGTTGAAATCTTCCAAGCAGTTCTGTGCTGGTGGCAGAAAATTGGCATTTACTAAATGCCTGGGAAGTGAAGGGGCTGGGTTATGAATGTCAAAGTGACTTCTCTCCTGCGTCTTTCCCATTACTGGACTACTTAATTGGCATCATTTCCCCACTGCCACATTTACTTTTTCAACATTATACTTTTAAATAACTGAACATATTAACTAATTTCCCTAATGTTCTTTGTTGCATGATCATTCCGTGTGGCTGGCTTTTGTCATAGTTTACACACAGTCCCCGCTGGACTTCACTCAGGGGCTGCTTGGGTTAGGTTTCACTGGTCCTTAGGACAATGATTTCCAAAAAACATCAAAGAGTTTGGGAAATTGGGTGGACAAGAAGCTAATGGAGTGTAATTGTTTAAACTGAGAACTCACATGAAGCTTCAGGAGGGAAGGGAAAGACCTATGCAAGACTAGAGACCACTGGAGAGATTGTAGGAAAAGTTGGGGAAAATGGTATCTGAATTTATTGTGCAGAATCAAAACATCCAGCTGTCTGACGTTAGTCATTAGCCACCAATTCTGATGCTTTCTAACATGTAGAATATCTCCAATAATTTAATAAATTATTATTTTTAGTTTTACCATTTTTTAACCACTGACTTTCAGTTTGATATCATTTGGCTTTCTGTTTGCATCCTGTAGTGAGGAACTTATGTTCTAAAATATCCTGGGGAAAAGAGGAAAGGAAGGACAGGGAAGAGGTGAATCTTATCTACTGTAACTCATGAATTCTGCACATATGTCCCTTGCCAGCACTGAGCTAGAATGGAAACTAAAAAGGAAAATGGTGGTCCTTGCCCTTGAGTTTCCCTTGGAGTTTCAAGCATGGAAATAAGTACACCATACCATATTATAAGTACTGTCAATTATTTTTTGAGTCCATTTTTTATTGAAATATAATTTATATGCACAAAAGTGCTCATGTGGTACTGTGTGCTTTCCCCAGGAGTGAGAGGGACACTGCAGAAAGGAACCTCTTAGTGTACCTTGGGAATCTGGGGAGGCTTCTCGCAGGAGGTGAAGCTGGAGGTGAGACCTGAGGACTGAGCAGTTGTTTACAGGCAGGTGAAAGTAGATGGGAGAAAAACTAGATTTTTGAGGGCAGGAATTCTTCCAGCCCACCTTCTCCAGAAAGATTTCCAGAACTACTCAGCTCTAACTAAACCTATTCTCTTGATGACAGTGATTTACGCAAATTACAGTGCATAACTTAAAGGTCAGAGATCTCTACCTCATTGTATCATCAATGCTTATTTTTCTGCTTCTTTGATCCTATCACCAACTACATAAGGTGGGTGGCAAGGTGACCCAGAGCAATTGCTACCTGTGGATCATGGGTGAAGAATTCCCCCTATTTAAAGCTTTTTTTTCATTGTAAAGTGTTGCCTTCTAGATCAGGATTGACAGATTGTCACAGGGGGGGCAAATTCAGCCAGCCACCTGTTTTTGTGAATGAAGTTTTATTGGCACACAGCCATGACACATTGTCTGTGGGTGATTTTTGTCCCAGAGTGGAAAAGTTGAATAGTTGTAGTGGACTACCTGACCCACAAAGCTTAAAGTATTTACTATCTGTTCCTTTACAGAAAAAGATGGTTGACCCCTAACCTCTATACTTAGCACATGTTTATTATCTTTAGTCCTGAGTAAACCTGATCTGAAATGCTTAATCATCCTCCTCCTCAACACCAACCCACTACCCCTGAGTCCAAGTGAAATTATATTCTTCATTGTATTTGCTTTAATGCTAAAGAACTTTTTTTTTTTTTGGTACTAGAGATTGAACTCAGGGGCACTCGACCCCTGAGCCACATCCCCAGCCCTATTTTGTGTTTTATGTAGATACAGGGTCTCACTGAGTTGCTTAGCACCTCGCCGTTGCTGAGGCTGGCTTTGAACTCGTGATTCTCCTGTCTCAGCCTCCCCAAGTGCTGGGATTACAGGCGCCCGGCTAATGCTAAAGAACTTTAAAAAATGTTTTCTGGTAAAATATTTAAGGTGCTGCCACTCTGTGGCACCCTTACTTGTAATAATTAGAATGTCACCCTCATGAAAGCAACAGCCTGGATCCATCCACTGCTACAGCCTTAGTGCTTGGCCATGTGCCCGGCACAGAGAATGCATGCAAGAGAATGCCCAGGGTGCGGCGTGGGGCAGTGGTTAAGTCGTCATGACTGGAGGTGTTGCACTAAAGGAAAGATGGTAATAGAACAAGCAGGTGCCACCCCAACTTCTTTTCTTTAGAGCAAGTTCATTTGTCTCCCATCCCTGTGGTAGATTGCCCCTCCTATTCTTACCTTCTCTGTCTTCCTGACCAAAGTCCAATGTTACCTAGAGGCACCATCGTTCTGGGTAGACATGGACCTATTGTGGACATGCTTGGGTTTTCTTCTGCAACATGAGCAAAGGGGAGGGATGCATTGCCAGGGCACAATCTCAGAGAACAAATATGAACAGAACAGAATCCAAATGTTCTGAGTGAAGTCTTTGATTTATAATGCCTTGGAAAAGAACAACCTACCGGGGGAAAAAGTTCATCTGAAAAGTACCAAGATTAAGATGCATATGTATCATTGAATCAAATTATATCTTCTTAGATCTTATGATACTATTAACATTTTTCCATTACTGTCAATTTTCCTCTTTCTCGTGCATATTTTCAGGATAAAAATGAAAAGCTTTCATTCTGTGGTAGATGATGCCTAAATATTTATGTAAAGGCTTTACTGATGCCAGCTGGTCCAAGGAAGGTTTTTGGTGTTCTCCAGTTTGGCCTCTGCTATCTTTGTCTCAGTTCTTTCTGTGCTTAGTAATCACAGATCTGACGTCCATGCATTTTGGAACTCCTTCTAGAGAGCTTGACTTGCCTGCACTCCACACACTTTCCTCCCCTGACTCAGATATGCAGAAAAGTCGTGGGTTGACATTAGTGGCTGTTTGTAAATGCTCTTCCTATGGACCTACCATAGCCGTAAGTCTTAGTTTAAAATACCTTCTCCTGGTTTCTACTACACAAAAGCTTTTTCACCACTGAAGCATGTGGCTTCCTCGTGGGAGTACTCACCCATTCACTCCTCCCTCCATTGATTGAAATGTCCCTCCAAAGTGACAGCGTGATAGTCACTTTGAGTATAGCGACAGTCAAAGCAGTCAGTATTTGTTTTTACAACATTTATTTTCTGATAAGTGGGGGATAAACCAATATTAATTGAATAATTAACAAGTTAAATAAATATTATACAATTTAAATGTGACAGTGCTTGGTTGGAGGAACAAATGTAGGTGCTATTTTAAACCATAATGTAAATAACCAAGGGGCCAACCTGGCCAAGTTCAGGAAGGACATTCTAGACATAGAAGTTGGCTGAAGACTGGCGTGTACTTAGATTTTTTTTAAAAAAAAATTTGAAAATGAACACTTAGGAAAAGTAAAGAAGACCAAACTCAGAATAATAAAACCTAAAGTCTAGCCTAGTATCTGCTCCTTAAGATTACATGTTTATGCCAGTAGCCTAACCAATCATCAAATTGCTTTCCTTTGTTTTATGTGTGTCTGCTGGACAGAAGTGGTAGTATTAAACACAGTATTACGGTTTGGCAGTAGAAAGTCATTCTCCTATTGCCTTTCTATTCCAATTGTAATACCAGGTGAATTTAGAGCAAAGTTAAATGTTTGGAATGAATTTGAGAGAGTCCATAGAAATATTCAATCTGTAATTACTGTATCACTTAAATGAGATTCCCAGGCCACTGAGGGAAGTGTTGGAGGGAATAGTACTCGGGTCTTACATACCGAGATTGATGCTGTCTCCTCCATGCTGAGTGAAGAGGGGAAACGGGAAGTGGAAGAAGGTAAATCATTGCACCCGGGCAGAGATTCACCTCTGTTCATCCATCATGGGCTGTTGTCAGCTCTCAGAACTACACTCGGAGTTTAAGCACAGAGTATTCATTTGGAGTAGAGACCAAAATATAGCTGGCCTGTCTTGCATAGAATGCAGTGAATGGGGAGATGGGCATGGTTATTGGATTTGTTTTCACAGAAGGTCATCCCTGGAAATCATGATTAACCAGAGAGTGATGGGGTTTTCTTGTGGCTAGAAGCCTCCCCTCATAGCGTTCCTCCTCTCAGTAAAGACACTCAACCATCTGTACCATACCTGAGCCTGTGAGCATTCCAAAAACTGAGAACCAATAATAAGAGCAAAACAGGGACATGGGAAGGAAAAATGGTCATAAACACAAGAGACAAAAGCTGCAGCCTCTTGTTTCCATCCCCAACCGTCATTGCCTGGCACTTTCCAGAAAAATATGTGTAAGGATAAAGTTGTCAATTTAGAATATAAGTATGTCCTCAGAACTTGTAAAATACCTACTATTCTACAAGCTTAAAGATTTATCCTAGAGGTCTTTCCATATCATTACATGCAGATCCATGTTTTCTTCACTTTTTCAAAGGCTGCATTATATTATTTTGTGTAGTTACACCCAGTTTTATGTAACCAGTCTCTTGGTGCTAAACTTTATTGTTTCATATTTTTCCATTATATTCAATATGGCATATCCATAGCAAACTATTTTTTACTCTTTCCATGGGATATCCTGTAGTGGGATTAGTGGATCAAAGTGCATATATATTTTTAAACCTCAAAGAAAATTACAAATAGCTTTTCAAAAAGTTTGCATCAACACACATTTCCACCAAGAGCATATGAAGGTCTTTACTTCTCCATGTCTGCTTTCATCTTGGGTAATTCACCTGGCTACATTTGGGCTGCTCTGAGGTGATGATAATTCAAATTAAATAATTAAGTCATTCAAATTAAAGGGTAAACTCTCAGAGGATATGGAGTTTGATAGGAAGATCTGTAGGTATAGATCTCTAGTCCTTCAAACAACTTCCCTGGAATCAGATTTTTTTTAAAACTAAAAATCTTTCAAATTTTGAAAGACAACATGTACAGGTGCCATAAATAAGGTATAACCCACAATCCAATCCAGGCCAGCACTTTCTAAAACCAACACACCAATATTTCTACTGCTAAGTACACAAATGCCCCAACAAAATGGTGGTATTGAAGATGATAAATGGGGGCTGGGATTGTGGCTCAGTAGTACAGCACTTGTCTCGCATGTGGGAGGCACTGAGTTCAATTCTCAGCACCGCACATAAATAAAGATCAATCAACAACTAAATAAAAAAAATTTTTTAAAAAGATGATAAATGCCATTGCATTGGTTTAGAAAAGGTTTTTGCCATGGAATATATTCATTTTAAAGAAAGTCTCGTCTTGAAATGAATAATGAAAGAAAAATTGGAATATTCAGATTTCTGGGATTTCAGAATTGTAGTTAGGATGTTATGGTCTTTTATGAAGAGCTGCCTCTTTATTAAGAGCAGCAGATTTGTTTTCTCTATTCTGTATTGTTTCTAGGTGAAATGTGAGACTTTGTACTATTGGACAAAGGTTGCTATCAGTTTGAGGAGTTCCACTAAGAACTCAGTAAATGAGTAATTCCCAAAATGTATCAAAGATGATAAGCACTATTGTACGTGATGGAAGAATGAGCTCATACCTTCTCCTAATTCCATCATTAAACCTCTTTCCTTCTTTTTCATGATTAGGAATGACTTAAACAACCCAAATGAAAGTACCTTGCTTTAGACAAAATTTGGGAAAGATTCTTACTCACTGATGACTTAGTAGTTGTTAAAACTCATGCTATCTTCAGTGGGATTTTACAGAGTATACTAATTCAAGATCAGATAAATGAGCAAAAAGGAAGAAATATTTGTATTCAGGAGACCAAATGCCACCCTTGAGCAAGGGGAAGGAGAATAGAATTAGAAACAGTTGAGATCTTTGCTCAACTAATCCTCAAAACATTTTCTAGAAACGAAGTCATTTGCCCATGTAATCAGCTTAACAAATTGAATATGCTACTATCCATCGATTGATATCCACTTTATAAAGTCAATATCATGCATGGAGACCTGCTTTTCTTCCATGAGGAATGTTTGAAATTTGAACGTAGAACATTCTATCTTATCCTTTTCTACTCTTCCTGCCCCTCTGCTTTTGATAAACTTCATCTCCCTATGAATGGTGCTGGGAGGGATTCTGAAGCTGAATTCAGGTGAGGCACTTGATCAACAATGTTATTGCAAAGGTATTGGCAGAGGTGGTGTAGTGGCTCATAGGGGTTCTCCTTGGACTGGGTCACTTTTGAGATCTTCTACTGTTTTGGGCTTATGTAAAATATGCATTTATTTTGAAATATATAAACTATTCTCATTCTGTTTAATAGCATTAATCAGAGAAATGCAAATTCAAACCACAATGTAATTACACCACACACTTACCTGAAGGCTAAAATGAAGAAGATAGATGTTATGGTTTAGATGTGAGATATCCCCAAAAGTTCATGAGTGAGAGAATAGTAGAACATACAGAGGTAAAATGATTGGGTATGAGAATCTTAACCTAATCAGTGCATTAACCCGCTGATAGAGATTAACTGAGTGGTAAGTATAGGCAGGCAGGGTGTGGCTATAGGAGTTGGGTCACTGGGGGCGTGCTTTTAGAGTTTATATTTTGTCCCTGGTGAGGAACACGCTCTCTGCTTCCTGATTGTCGTGGCCTGAGCTGCTTCCCTCTGTCACACTCTTCTGCCATGATTTCAGCTTCACAAGGGTCCAGAGCAATGGAGTCGGCCAAGTGTGGACTGAGACCTCTGAAACCGTGAGCATCAAATAAACTTTTGCTCTTCTACAATTTTTCTTGTCAGGTCTTTTGGTCACCATAGGTGGGGGTGGAGACTAAAACAACAGACAGTATCAATTTTTGATAAAGATGAGGTGAAACCAGAATTCTCATACATGGATGGTCTGAGAATAAATTGGTAGAAACACTTCAGAAAACTCTCAATAACAATAAAACCGAAATGTGTATGTATCTTATGATTCAACGAGTCCATTTTTAGATATAAACCTAACAAAAACATTAATATTTTCCCCCTAAAAAAGTACAAAATACTCTTGGAAATAGTATTCCTAATAACTCTAAACTGGAAAATACTCAAATGTCTATCAATATTAGAACTGATAAATTGAGGTATGTCCCAATGAAATATGACATATTAATGAGAATGAACAATCATAGCAACATAAAACAATTGAGATAAATTCCATACACACTATAGTGCATACTATTTGATGCCAGTATGTATATGTACATATGTAAAATTAATGTCCAATGTTAGAAATCAGGGAGTATTTACTCTGGGGAGTGGAGGTAGTGACTTTCAGGGGAGTTTCTATATGTTGGTCGTGTTCTATATTTTTAATCTTGAATGGTGGTCACGAATGTGTTTGAAATATTCATTGAACTACACACCTTGTGCACTTTTCTATAAGTATATATAGTTTAATTAAAAAGTATAAAATATTAAAAATTCTTGATGAAGAAATATCATTCTAATTCAAACATTTTTACTCTAAACGTAAAATATTTTCATAATTATATTATTTTCAGAGTTAGGGAATTTTTATTTTGGCTCCCCACAGTTTACACCACATACAAATATCCTGAATCCCCACAGAGAACCAACGCATGGCTGGACTTTATTCCACCCCTACCTAATGAGCTTTAGGATGTGCATCCAGGCTTCTCTGAGACCTGCTGTAAAAAGAAAAGAAAAAAAAAAAAGACAGTAAAAAGAAAAGATAGTAAAACAAGTGCTTTGATAGCACTTTTAAAAAATTCATAACAGGTATAAAAAGAAGTGACAGCTGTTTAGTGTATACATCTGCAAAAAAACAAAAAAAACTACAAGATTGGTGGTATCATAAAGGGCATCAGTCATATGCTTTGCCAAGTAAGACTGCACTGCTTCTGATATAATAGTCTTCTTTCTTTCCTTGGCCTTTATCTTGTGAGTAATGGGTTTAGCTGTTTATAGGCCTCAGTGCATTTGGAGGGAGGGACTGAAAACACATGATTACCAAATTTGCACTCTGCTGACATTTCCCTGCCATGTTGGAGGAAGCATCATCTTTTACCTGCCCTGGGGTTTGGATTGTTTCCCATTCCTGGTCTTTTCACTGGACAGTCTCTCCTCCATGGGCTGGCTGGTCTAAATCAGAAGTGCTCTTTTGGTGGGACAAGCATTGCTCTTATGAGCAAATCTTACCTCTGTAAAGTCAGCATCATGAAAAGACATCTTTTCTATGCATTACCAATTTTAATGTAAGAAGCAAATTAAAGCATGCATTTTGCAGGTATGGAAATCCAATATAATCTAAATGCAGTACCCAGGTCGATTGCACACTATTGTTTAGTATGGCTGTTACTAATCCCAGCAGAAAAGCAGCACATTTCAGTTACATAGTTCACAGTAGATGCCCCAGAATGACGACAGTGGAAAGATGGCAGGCAGTGAGCCTAGGCAACAACTTGTGCGAATGGGTTCTTATGACTCACATCAGCTGAAGGGTTTGTTGGATTCCCACAAAATAGGAAAGCATTAAAACAGGAAGACTATTAATGATACTCTACACCATATCAAATCTATACCCAATCTGAGTTTCCAACAGAATATATAGTTGTGATGTTTCAAAGATGACTTCTCAGATAAATGAACAGTATTGTACTGTTGTTTAGAAATATCTCTTCATGTAAGTAAATTTTCTAGCTATCAAAAAACATCCCTGGTTGGGCATAGTGGTGCACACCTGTCATTCCAGCAACTCAGGAGGCTGAGGCAGGCACAAGTTCAAAGCCAGCCTCAGCAATTTAACGAGGCCCCCAGTAACTTAGCAAGACCCTGTCTCAAAATAAAAAGGGCTGGGGATGCGCCTCAGTGGTTAAGTGCCCCTGGGTTCAATTCCTGTTTAAAGAAAAAAGAAAAGAAAAAAATCCCTTAAGTAGCAGGATTTTATTTTGTTTTCTTTTTTATCTTGACCATGTCAGTAGGAAAATACTCAGAGACATAACATTGTCTTGCTTTCTTAAACTGAGCTTAGGGAATAATGTAATTTTTGATGACTTAGTCATTATAAACATCAACTATTGAATGAAGCAGTTACATTGTGCTTCCTTCAAAGGTTGTTGGAAAGGGTTGGTGATGCTATGGCCCTATATCAAGTGGTCTCAGATTGCATTTTTTCTCACATGGTTTGGTTTCCTTCTGCCTCGTCCTTTGTAGGAAAACTATCAGTTGTCAGTTCATGAATTAGTACTTTTATTTATAGATTGATTTGCTATTTGTTTTTTGGTTTTCTTTTTCTAGGCTAATTTTACCTGTGGACCAACTAACTAGGCACATTTATGCTGTGTGCATGAGAGGTTCTGAGAAAGACTGTCAAGTTCTTTTGTAAATAATAATAATGTAGTTTATCACTTTCTAACTTTAGTAAGAGCCTGGTAAACATTATCTTGTATTTAGTATAATTACTAAACATCATTGTGTGTATTGGCTAAAGATAAGTAGTAGAAACAAACACACTCAAACATGAAATGGCTTAGTCTTCATAGAAGTTTATTTCTCAGGTCTGGGGCTGTAGCTCATGGTAGAGCGCCTACCTAGCATGTGTGAGGCACTGGGTTTGATTCTCAGCACCACATATAAATAAATAAAAGCCCATCAACAACTAAAAAAGTATTTTTTAAAAAAAAAGTTTATTTCTGGCGGTTCCAACATGGCAGCCCAGACAGTCCACTCTGCGCTAGGCTCTCAGGGACCAAGGCTGGAAGTGGTGGAGGCGCTGTTTTTCAGTCAGCTTCCTGGCATCATTCTGCGGCTCAACATCCCACGCAGGAATTTCGCTCGTGTGTGTGAGTACAGGATCACCGGGAGGCAGCGGTAGCCAGGAGGCGTGGCTTTGGCGCTGGCCAGCAGAAACGTGGTTGCAGCCGGGGGCCTCGGCACAGGGCTCCGGCTATCCGAGACTGAGACTGGAAGTAGCGGGGTGCCATCTTCCAACCAGTTTCTTGGCAGCTCGCTGCAGCATACCGCCCCACGAGTCTCGCTGGCGTGTGTGAGCGCAGGGCCACCGGGAGACAGTGGTAGCCAGGAGGCGTGACTTCGGCGCCGACCAGCGGAGTGCAGTTGTGGTGGGGGATCTGGCCCAGGGCTTCAGCCCGGAGTTTATCCCGGGCGTGCCGGGCCTGCTTCTGCACAGGGTGCCTGGCCCCAGTGCCTACCCAACCGCGAGAGAACGCTAGCAGTTGCTTCTGTGGACTGACTGTCTCTGGAGCGGAACCCCAGCTATTGTTCTTTGTGGACCACCTTCTAACACGGCGGAACTTCCTACACACCAGGAGGCCCAGGTGAACACCTGGGAGCAAACCTTGGCCACGGTGGAACAGCGACTCCACCAGCGGCCCAGAGTTTCACCTTGGCCTGGGACCAGTACCAAGGATACCAGCCGGGAAAGTCCAGCAAACAACGGACAACGCCACCTACTGGAGGAGAAGTAACAAAACCCTGCAGGGAAACTATAACCGTATAGGAGTTAAAACTGTAACACCTTGGATCAGCAGAGCTAGAAGGAAAGACACACAAACATCATGAGAAAACA